>MAVT02000871.1:0-20019 GCA_001702395.2 Diaporthe helianthi | reverse complement strand
CACCTCTAAGACCCAATCGGTGTACTGTCTGCCCCCTTGCACCTGCCGGCTTGAACATCCTGGCGGGATAGCGCAATTGCGGCCACATGTGATTGATGAGGCAGAACTCACAGTACGGAGTAGAAGCCAGACCAACCGAAGTCAGTCAGTGCACTGTCAGCCCCTGTCCACTGCCCCTGGCACCCCTTTGTCGAGGGGCGGTCAGTGCAGGGCAAATGGCACGTCAGATGCAGCTGCGATTAAGAATACTGACTGCAGGTGCTTTCGCAGGTCAACAACGTTTCACTTCCAAACTACACTCATTCCTGTTAGTCCGCCTTTCTTTGCCTGCCTGCCTGTCGGGCATTTTCAGATTGATTCTCTTCCGAATCAGTCTGTTCAGTCGCAACATTGAACGCACAGTACCATCCCCCCCCCAAAGCAACACAACAAACACAGCGCATCGCATCTCGTCGCATTGTATCGAGTCACACCGTCGTCACCGCCCGATGGTTCTCCCTTCTTGTGATTTCTTTTGTCGCCCTCTGTTCCTGGCCTGGGACCTGTCCTTATCTCGCTCTTGCCGTGTCCGACTTCTTCATCCACCACCCTGTCGTGTTCTATTCGAATTCACCAGCACCACCAGCACCACCAACAACGACCAATACCACCTTCTCATTAATCGCACCCTCGTTTCCCCCGCCACGTCGACGATCCGCCATCCGTGATCCGCCATCCGCAATCCACACGCTGCTTCCAGTGGCTCGCACGTAACCGAGATAGCTTAGTCGTTTATTAGTCGTCTAGTCGTCCGCCCAATCTGTCCGTGCCCCCTTCTAGCCGTCTCGCACCGCCTTGCGCTGTGGTATATCATCGCTTCGCTTCGCTTCGGCATCGCCTCCTGTCGTTGCCGTTATCGTCGCCGTTGTCCTGTCCTGTCTTGTCTTGCTGTCTTGCCTCGCGTTGTGTCTTGTCTTCTCGTGTCGTGTCGTACTTGCCGGGCCCTATTGCGCCTCACCCTGTTTCTGCAATTCTGTTTCGTGCCTGTGTCAGCCATTACATTTATATTCTCGACTGCATCTGACAGTGACAACAGTCAGCCAGCCAGCCCACTCCAGAGGGAGTGCCAGTGCCAGACCCGAGACAGGAAGGAGGCCGAGGACTCCAAGAGGCAGGGACCTAGACAGACCACCGCTCGCTCCTTCCTCCACAGTCTCGACCTTCAACACGCAGCATCGTGCTCGCCGCACACACCAGCTTCGGGCCATTGCCCCATTGCCCCATTGCTCCCTTCGATCCCGACTCGCGAGCAGGCATGGCGTCTCCTTCTGCCCGTCGAATCTTCCCAATCTCCGACTGGGCTCCCGCCCACGAGGCTTTGTATTCCCAGACCGGCAACGACTCGTCCATCGACACTCTCCCTTTCCCGCCCAAACCACGCCAATCCTCCTACACTCCCTCTCCCTCGTCCTCGTCGTATTGTGCGCCCTTAGCCCGACGCAGTCTCACCACAAAACAACGCCGAAGTATGTCGTTGCCCTGGCGGCCAAAGTCCCAGATCATCTCGTCCGACGCTATCGAGGCCAAGTTTCGCGACTACTCGCTCGAGCGCACCCACACGGCCGCTCAACTGGCCGCCACGCCCTCTAGGTCGACCTCCACCTCAGGCCCGGCTGCAGGCTTGGGCACCGGCTTCGTCGTCGACGAGACTACATCCTCGGACGCTGCAGGCGCTGCCAAAGGAAAGGGAAAGGGTAGGATAAGTGGCATTTTCAGACGTGCCTCTGTCTCCATCAAGGGCCTGGTACACCGTCGAACCTCTATCGCTACCGACACCTTTGAAGAGCCAAGCGAGCCCGCCCGCCACCAGCGATCGGGCCACACCCCTTCCTACTCACATCACCACATCCAAACCACCCCAACCTCGCCACTCGGAGGCTCCCCTACCTCCCGAGTCAGTACACAGCAGTCTCGTCCGACCACAAGCCACGGCATCAATGCGACGTGGTACCGCCTGCGACAGGCTACTAGTTTCCGACACTCGCGTATCCTGTACGGCGACGACTTCGCAATGAACGCCCACGAGGTCCCCTACCAACCACAAGATGACATCCCCTACTCGGCCCCAAGACCCGGCGTCGGTGCTGAGCCGCCTGTCATACCGCGGATTGGGGGTTCGGGCGCGCGGGCCGCCGCCGCCGCCGCCTGGCAGCACGACATGTTTCCCACCGTGCACCCGCAGGGGCGAGCCGAGATGCCCGTCATGAAAAACAAAAGATTAACCCTAGATTCGACCCAGACCGACCGGGAGAGTGGCATTGGAATCGCTGTCACCAGCTCCGACCCTGACGCTGGTGACGCGCAGGACCTGGACCTGGTGCAGTCAGAAGGTGATCAGGGGCTGTATCCGTGTGCCCCAGAGATCAGCAGAATCGACTTCATCGACAGGCTGCCTGCGGAGCTGGCGATTCAGGTGCTCGCCCATCTTGATGCAGCAGACCTGGCGAGGTCAAGCCTGGTTTCTCGGTCGTGGCGAGACATGGTCTCTTCTCAACACATTTGGAGAGAGTCTTACCTGCGCGAGAAGACTGGTACATATGCGACAAGCAACCCCGTCCAGCCAGGCACAGGACTAGGCGTGCCCGCCGTCCAGCCCAGCATCAACTGGAAAGACGCATACAGGGTCACCGAGGAGCTGGGCCAGAGGTGGAAGCGGGGCCACGCCACGTCCATCTACCTCAACGGGCACTCGGACAGCATCTACTGCTTACAATTTGATGAGTACGCCTACACCTTTTCCTTTGCGTCGCGCTTTTTTTTTTGTGGGTGGGGGGGAGGGGTTGGGGCGGATTGTATCATGTACTGACCATTTTCGCACAGGCAAAAGATCATTACCGGCTCCCGCGACAAGACAATCCGCATCTGGGACATGCATACGTTGGCGTGCAAGTTGGTCATTGGTCCGCCTGAGGTTGTGAAGGATAACGCCTTGCTCTATGACGAGGACGGCAATCCGACCCACTCAGCCAGCCACGAGCCGCATACGGGAGCGCAAGCCGACCAGAACCGCACGACCTCGGTGCCGACAACAGTCTCTTTCCAGACCCATCACAAGGCGTCCATTCTTTGCCTCCAGTACGACGACCGCATCCTCGTTACGGGAAGCTCGGATGCCTCATGCATTGTGTACGATGTCAAGGGTGGCTATCGTCCCGTGCGACGCCTGCGTCACCACACGGCTGCCGTCCTTGATCTCTGCTTCGACGACAAGCATATCGTGACGTGCTCCAAGGACGTTAGCATCTGTGTCTGGGACCGTGAGACAGGCCAGCTCCTGAAACAACTCAGAGGCCACAGCGGACCAGTCAATGCAGTGCAGATGCGCGGCAACACGGTTGTTTCCTGCAGTGGGGATTTCCGGGTCAAGCTGTGGAACATTGAAACCGGTAAGCAGATCCGCGAGTTCCAGGGTCATACCAAGGGGTTGGCATGCAGCCAGTTCAGCGAGGATGGAAGATACGTCGCCAGTGCTGGTAACGACAAGGTGATTCGTATCTGGGACGCCAACACGGGCGAATGCCTCCGAGAAATGAAGGCGCACGAGAGCTTGGTACGGTCCCTGCACATAGACAGTGTCTCGGGGCGACTGATCTCGGGGTCGTATGACACCGACATCAAGGTGTTTGATATGGAGACGGGCCGGCAATTACTGGACTTTCCTAGATGGCATGCCAGTTGGGTGTTGAGCGCCAAATCCGACTACCGCAGGATCGTGTCTACCGGACAAGATCCCAAGATCTTGGTCATGGATTTCGGTGCCGGCATCGATGGGATCGACATGCTCGAAAGCGAAGCTGCCAACAGGGTAGCGATGGTGGAGAGTAAGGTATTTGCTGCGGTCCAGGAGGATTGCGGATACATCTAGGGATGAGTTGAGGATGGAACAAGACTGAAACCGTCATGGCGCACGCAAGACTCTATCGGACTGTATGCGCCATCGAATTTTGAAGCGGCGACACGTATAGATCACCGACAACGACTTTTGATGTTAGGCGTTCACTGCCATCAACCAGCCTCGAACACACCAATTGTGCTTCCTTCGGTCAGCCCATTAAGTTGGAGTGGCACTAAGGCAGTTGTGTGATGTGGAATGTCCCAGGTTGACGTCAAGGCAGGCCAGAAGTCTGATTGGGGATGGGAATTTTGACTTGGGTGTGGAGCATCGCCTTATTATTGTCCATTATTATCGTTCATCCTGGACTTGTTTCTAGAATTTCCTTTCGGCCGGCGGTAACTGGGAGTCGGCCCTAATCACTGGGAACCTGGGAAAGAGGTTATTTGCATAGCGAGCGGCGGGCTACTTGCTTCAATAGTGCTACGCTTATGAAACTTTTCTAGTTTTTTTTAATGAGCATATAGATCAGAATTTAGATGGGTCTGGCTGCTACCAGGAGCCTGCATGTCTTTATCGTCTGTGACACCCTCCCGAGGTCTCCTGACTGACTGGCGAGGGATGAATGGAGTTTAACCATGGGCATTTTCCAGCCCCGGACCATCTTTCAGTTTCTTCGTAGTCCCAACATGCACGTAGATTTCGGATATTCGTGCCTAAGAAAAACAAAAAACGGATGCTACGCCTAGTCTTTAATTTTAAATGACTATATTAACGCCTTTTATTATTTAAAATAAGTAAGTAAGTAACTAGTATATTAAATGAAACTAATGATTACTATAATTTGAAAAGAATACTACTAATACTCTTATATTAATTAAAAGTAAATCTATTATATATATTATTTAATATTTTTAAAGTATTTTTTAATACTTAACGTTAATACTTAATTTAATATAAATTACCTTATTTTGATTTAATTACTATACTATATATTAGGAGTATAAAGGTAAATAGTATAAATATTTTATAAATTTATATTAATGTTGAGTATTGAAATAAGATATTTTTTAGACCTTCTAGTGTATGCTTAGAAGAAAAAGACGTAGGCTTAGCATCCGTTTTTTTGGCGCGAATATCCGAAATCTACATGTATGTCATGATGAACGCCGTGTGCCTATGGTAGAAAGCGGCGTTGCTTTTGTTCGAATAGTGCAATGGTACTAGTCGTGACAAGGTCGCCGTGAGTTGTAAGTTGTAAGGTTCACTCAAAAGCTTATAGTAGTCTCAATGGACCCTGCCTACTTAAGTACATATGTAGGTACGTTGGCATTCAAGTTCCAACCCAAGAAGTAAAATTGTTTCGTTGCATTCTCCCACATTCTGACTGACTACCTAGGCAATGTACGACTTCCCGACGTTGCATGTTTGCCCGTAGTTCTACCTAGGTAGACAGGCTTAGGGCTTAACATGTCATTGTTGGAGGATATATTCGCCGAAGCAGGTAGCAACTCTGATATAAGCCCAGGGAGTCAAAAGACAGGTGATATAGTCAGCATATAATAGGCTTTCCCAGAAGAAGTGGGGCTGGGTAGGAAAGATAGTCACTACTGTAATGCGGCAGCCCTTGTGACAGTAATGGACACTGATGCAGGTAAGGACGCCGGTGTAGGAGATGATGCATTACACTCTGCTTAGCCTTTGCGAGGGTATACGGTCTTCCTTAAGCCTGGTTGCCTGTATAGATGAAACGATAGATTAGTACCTACATACCGTACGTCACCCACCTTTGGTCTCCCCCACCTTTGGACCACACAAATTTCTCGGCCACCACACAAACTAAGGGCATTCGGCTTACACCTATTTACTTAATTCTACAGTTATCGTAATAATTATATAGTTATTCAATAGCCCTTTAAGAGCTCTATATACCTATAGTGTTAAATAGTGTTTTGTAAGGGGTTTAGGCGGTATGGGGTAGCAGAATTAAAGCCTAATTATATACCTTTCGTAACGGGTTTTCTTTATAAAATCAATTCTTTTCTTTACTATATTACCAACTAAACTATATACTATGGCGCCCAAAAAGAAGCTATACAGTAAATCTAAGGCCTACAAACAAGAATAGGTCTATAATGCACTATATTTAGTTATTAACGAGGGTTTTACGCCCTATATAGCTGCTGCTTAGAATAAAGTACTTAAATTAACTATTGTTAATTAGTTAAAAGGCTATAAATCCTTAGACAAGCAAATTTAGCCTATTTAACGCCTATCAAAAGACTAGGAAAACTATATTTTCACCTAAATCTTTTGGCAAAAAAAACTAAACTATGCTTCTATCGCTACCTTTGTTTAATCTCTTATAACTTTAGTTTTTTAAAAAAAATAGTAATACTTGGCCCTTAGGTAAGAATTAGCTTGCCTTTTTTAAGAAACAACATCCTAAGATTATCTCGAAGATAGGCTAAAAGCAAAAAGCTAAGCGATTTACTTTATTTACTCCTAAAGTAGTTAACTAGTATTTTAATAAGCTTAAAAACTTTAAATAGATTAAACTAGAGTTAATTGTTAACGTTAACAAAAAAGGTATTATAAAGGGCAATAGTATATATTCTAGCCTTTAAATCGTGTTTTTTACTAACTTAATTAATAGCCTATAATAAATTTATACTAGAAAGTGCTAAGAAATGGTTTATAGCTATTAAAAAGAATACCGCCCAATCTATTGTTATAGTAATTAACTTTGTAACCGCTACAGGCTACTATTTACCTTCTAGGCTTATTTTCAAAGGCTTAAACTTTTAAGTACAATAGTTTAAGCAAGAATTTAGAAAAATCATACCCCTAAAATAGGGTTTTAAAAGCTTAGAAAATAGCTAAATAAGCAATAAAATTACTATTAAGTAGCTCTATAATATCTTCCTCTTAGCTATAAACAAGATTTAGAATAATAATAAATCTTAAGTAATTTTACTAGTACTTAATAGCTATAATAGCCACTGGAGCGTTAAGTTTATAACAATGTACTATAAGCATAATATTAACCCGTGTTAGCTTTTAGTATATACTTCTTATAAACTTCAACCTCTTAACAACGGGATATTTAGTATCCTTAAGTAGGCTTTTAATTCGAAGATAAAAAAAGTATTAAGCTTTACTAATTTAGCTCCTCTTAGGAAAATTAACTTTATTAAATGCTTACTTAAAGCCCGGAAGGCCGTTATTGCAAGAACTATTAAAAATGCCTTTAAACATACGGGTATTTACCCAATCTCTTGTAAAAAGGCGTTATAGTATCCGGAAATTAAGCTAGATAGCCTAATTAATAAGCTAGATTACGAGAATTCTAGCTAGAAAGCTAATAAGCCCGCTAGCTTATTTAGTAACAAAGAAAAGGCTATTATAAAAGACTACGTAATAAATCTAGCACCTAAAGATAATTGGCTAACTTAATATAGATCTAAAAATGTTGTAGATAAGCTAGATTATCTACATTCTCGAGTAGTAATCCTTGAGCAAAAGAATTATAGCTTTAAACTTAAACAAAAGGTTAGAGATAAAACTAAGCGCCGAAAGGCTATACTCAACTTTAACTAGAAGTTTATAACTATATTTAAAATTAGGGAGAAAAACTATACTATTAAAGCCTTAGAAAAAAAGCCTAGGCCTTAAAAACAGCGTAGAGTAGTTAAAGTTAAAGTTAAAAACGAGGTAAAAAAAGATAGTAATAAGGCATTTAAGCCTAAAGTTTAAGAGCTTAGAGTGGAACGTTCTAGGCGTGCAATTAAACGGCTAGCTAGATACAATAACTAATTAGCATTTTACGATTAGTTTGATACTATTTTTAGACAAGTATTACAAGAATTGACAATTTTGTGGCTCTTTAAAAGTTCTCTATTTGTGTGGTGTGGCCGAAATTTGTGTGGTCCAAAGGTGGGGGAGACCAAAGGTGGGTGACGTACGGTATGTATTGAGGCGCAAATGCCTCATCAATATCTACCTACAGAAGACAGAGCAGATATCTGTAGACGCCGCTATAGATATTTAGCCGAGATAGCATCGTACTCTTCCTGGGTCACTGGCGTCACAGACCCGTGCTTCAGACCGGTGGGAAAGTCACTCGTGTTGGATCCGGACCACGATCCTCCCTCGATGCTGGACGTCTGAAACGGCCTGTACTGGGTGTAGTCATCCAACAACAGGTGGTACAACCCAGGCGTCACGTTGTCCGCGTACGCCGCAGGGCCCTCGGCGGGGCTCAGGCTGCTGACATAGCCGGGGACCCGGTCCCACTGGCCAAACAGGCCCCCAGTCGTGGTCTCCTGGTAGACCTGGTTCACCGTCTCGTTCTTGAGGAAGCGCGCGTAGGCGCACGGTGTGCCGAGGTACTGGAACTCCTGGTCGATCAGCGGCGTGTCGGGCAGCGCGACGTAGTCCTGGGGCGGGCTGAAGGTCTCAAAGTCGGCTGTCATCGCGTAGCGGATCCTGTCGAGGGTCGCGGTGCCCGTGTGTGCCGTGTCGGACTCGGCGTAGTGGCGGGCCGCCCAGAAGACGTAGAAGAGGCTGTCGTCGGTGTTGTAGACGGCCGAGGGCGCCCAGACCATGCCTGCTGTTTCGCTATCGATGCTGTTTTTCGTACATGGTGAGTAGGTATTGACGACTTGTGTGTAAATACCTGAGGACGTGGTGCTTTATGTTTTTTTTTGTGGCAGAAATGTTTCTTTGCCGACCACTTACGTCTTTAGTGAGGGCTCAGACCAGTCCACGAGGTTTGTGGAGGTCCAAACGACAATACCCCGGCTTCCTGTCCTGGTGGCTTTGTCCCACGAGAACCCATCCGCGTTTATATCGAGGTCTGTCGGGGTCTCTTGGTTAATAGTTACCCACTAAATCTTTGCAGGGCAGTGCATTGTCAGGAACATTGAACCTACCAGTGGCGATGAGATAGTATTGAGATCGGTCATCATTTGTTGTCAGGAAGATATCTCGGACACCCTTTGTGCCGACTGTTGACGCCAGGATGGGCTGACCGTCGTTGAGGAAGGTGAAGCTCGAGGCGCTGTTCCCGTTGGAGAGGTACTGTTGGACTTGAGGTCTGGCATCGGAAAAGGTTGAAATAAGGTATCCAACATAGTCGCTTGTCTGTCGTGCGTTGACGTCGAGTGGACTGCCAACAACTACACCGAGCGCGGCTGAGATGGCCGTCAAGAAACCCGCAGATGCGTGCATGTTGATCAATGACACCTATTATGCAATGCTAGAGAATAGGATACGTGGGCAGTGTGATTTGACGGTGAGTCTTGTATACTAAACACACGCCTTTGGAAACAAAACAATGTTTATAGAGGCAACCAATTAACCTGGGGCTGGTGCATATATATTGGCTTTCCTGAGCACAAATATGCCCAGGTGGATCGCGAGCTTCGCTCTCCGTTGATCTACATGGGTACGCGTACCTAGGTAGTTCGACCTAATAAGCGTCCCAATCGGCTTGACTAAAACGGGCCTGGGTTTGAGTTACTCGTGCCCAGAGCACCGCAATTTGGGGCGATTCAGATCCCGTAGCGTCCGGCATAATTGCTCCCGTCCATTTAGACACCTTGACTTGGCCAAGACCAAGACTTAAATAAAAGGCCAAGTGCGTACGGAGTAATCTCATATACTACCCAGGTGCACACGCAGTCCCTAAAGTATTGAACAATGGTTGATCGTCGGATACGAGATGGAGAGTTAGCCTCGTCGAATTCAGCAGTTTCCTGAAGTCCACTCAAGACGACAGATGTGCTATGTCGGCCTCATGAAGTCGCTAAAAGCGGATCACTACAGTGTATATCTATTTTATTACTGAATTAGAATATTACTCGATCGTGAACGACCCCGTCAGCGGCAGGTCGCGGGAACTCCTTCCAACATGGACACCATACTCTCCCCTCACCAGCCTCCACTGCTGCTTCTCCACGTCCCAGACACTCAGATCCCTCCTCGTCAGCTCAAAGACGGTCCGCCTTCCCTCGCTGGGTGCCAGGGGACCGACCCGCTTGAAGCCGCGGAGCTGTCTCGTCGGTGTGCCCTCGGCGGGGATGCTTATGTACAGCTGCGCAATGTCGGCACCGTCGACGTTGCCTGAGTTCTCGACGGTGGCCTTGACCACGGCAACAGTGTCCCACAGCTCGGGATGCCCGCCCTGTACAATGGCGACGTCCGGGTTGGGGTACTCAGCAAAGCTCTCGTTCGAGGGCTTGCCAACGAGCGAGGTGGCCAGACCGCTGTACTCAAAGGTGGTGTAGCTCAGCCCGAAGCCGAACTCGAACTGTGGCTCGATGTCCTCCTTGTCGAACATGCGGTAGTCGATGAACAAGCCCTCGCTGAAGTTGGTGGCGGGGAAGTAGTCGTCGCTCACGGTCGAGTTCAGGACATTGCCGTAGTCGGACTCGTTCTTGGCGATGGTGTATGGCAGGCGGCCGCTCGGATTGACATCGCCGTAGAGGACCGAGACGAGCGACCGGCCCGTCTCCTGGCCGGGCAGGCCGGCAAAGATGACGGCAGTGACATTGGGATGGTCAATCCACTCGTCAACCACGCGGACACCGGCAGAGTGAAGGACAACAATGGTGCTGCTGCAGTTGGCAGCGGTGTTCTTGACGAGGTTGTCGCTGAACTCGTCTTTGAGCGTTGTCCTGTCAAAGGCCTCCGAGGCATAGGCGTTGATGAAGACCAGGCAGTGCTCGGCATTCACGTATGCCGGGGAGGGATTCTCGGACCAGAAGTCCCACCGAAGGGTGCCCCGGTCCTTGCGGATGCGCTCTGAGATGGCCATGAAGGGGTCATAGACGTAGGAGGGCGTGCTGCTGCCCGATCCACCACCAGTGATGAGCGTGCCGTTGAATGTCTCCCAGCCAAAGTTGACTTCGTAGCCTCCACCGAAGCGGGATGGGTTCTCCCACGCCTGGGCCTTGACGGTTGCGTCGTAGCCATAGATGGTGAGGAACTTGGGGTTCTTGAAGGGCAACGTGCCGTTGACGTTCTTGACCAGCACCGTCCCCGCGGCCCCAATCTCATGGATCAGCTCATTGTGGTCGAACGCCTGTGCTTGGACGGCAAAGTGCTTTTGCGTGCTAGAATACACGCCGGGGCTGGGGAACGTGTTCTCCTGTCTGAGGTAGTAAAAGCTCGCAAGCACGCGGGTGACCATGTCGTCGATCCTGTCGGTGCTGACAGAGCCGTTGTTGACAGCCTGGGTGAGGTTGTTACCCCAATATCCACCGTCAGGCATCACAACGTCAAGTCCTGCGTTGGCGCTGGCGACGCCCGACTCGTGAGCCTGCCAGTCACTCACGACGAAGCCCTCGAAGCCGAGCTCAGTCTTGAGGACGCCGTTCAGCAGCTTCGAGTTCTGGCACACGTACGACTGGTTCGCCCGGTTGTATCCGCACATCAGAGCGCCTGCTCCCTCGCGCAACGAGTCCATGAAAGGGAACGCGTACAGCTCGTGGAGCGTCCTGTCGTCGACGTCGGCGCTGATGGAAACGCCCTGGTCTCCACGCAGACGTCGGTGTTCCTGCTCATTCAACAGCCAGTGCTTCGGTGTAGCAATCACGCCGGCATCCTGGATGCCCTTGGTGATGGCACCCATGCCGATACCAGCGAGGTACGGATCATTCGACAGACCCTCCCAGTTCCGCCCACCGCGTACAGTACGGCCAAGGGGGCCGGCCACGGGGCCGAGGGCGACGTTGATGCCTTTGGCATAGTACTGCTGGCCCAGGGCGCGGCCGTATCTCTCCATCAGGTCCTTGTCGAACGTGGCGGCGACATGGATGCCAGCTGGGAAGGCCGAAACAAACTCCTGGCCTCGGATTCCGTCGGGGGCATCTGCAAAGCAGAGCGCTGGGATGTCGAGGCGGGCCACGCTGCCAGTGTTACCCACACACGCGTCAGTGAATCCGCGTGTGATGTTGCTCTTTTCCTCAAGCGTCATCTGTGCCACGAGAGCCCTGGCGCGTTTGTAGGCCGAAGACCATTTTGGGCTGGTCATTCCTTCTCCAATGGCTACAAGCAAGTATTAGGATCTTCCAACGCTACATAGTACACTGTATACTTGAGTAGGGTACCTAGGTGAACAAAGTAGTTGGGAACTCACGAGTGGGATAGACTGGAGGGCTGAGGCCATAGAAGGGCACCTCTGAAGGAGGCCCGGCGTCGTTGGTTTGGCCAACAACAAAAACACCGGCCGTCGCGGCGGCGAGCAAGGCGGCTTGGACCTTCATGTTGCCAAGCTCAGGGAAACAATCGAGTTGCACGCACCTGTGGTGAAAGAAAGCCTGTCTACTTACACGAAGCGTGGAGCGACGTTCATGTTGATATAACAACGCCACACGATCGCCCGACTCCGATCACGGCAGCTTGGGCCATCGTCGAACATTCCCTGCTCTCGCCAGTATAAGTCAGGCCCCTAATCCGGGGGGAGAATGACGAGACGGCAATTGTCAACTGGTGGTTCCTGGAGAGCCGGAAGATATCCGGCACTTGTGCTGCAAGTCCAGCATCTCGCCATCTGTGTACTCTCACGAGCTGAAGAGCCGGGAAGGCTTGTGAAGTCTCGACGGAGAAGTGGGTGCCCAGGGTGGGTACTCGGTGGATCCAGGCCCAGCAAGTATGTATCATTGCCCAGACTTCCGGGCCGACTGGGGTGGGAACTTGAATGCGGAGAGATGCTGGGATCATATGCGGGGTGAGAGTTCAACTCAGATCGGATGGGTGAGTCGGGACGAACTGGCGCGACTCAGTCCACCTGGGCTCTGCTCATCAGTTGACCATCAGACCTTGTCAAGGAAAACCGGTCGGACCGGGTGCCTTGCAGGATTCGCAAGGTCCACTGGCAATATCTCCGAGCATGTCATTGGCCTGGCCAAAGAAAGTGGGCGGACCTGAAGAAACCTTAGAAGGATCGGGGGTTGACAGATGGGCGGTGACAACGATGACAAACGATGAGGAACTTCCAAGTTTATGTTGCATTGAATCTGGGGATACCTGGACCTATGGTGTCATCGCTTTAAAACGTCCGTCCGCCTTCTAAATTTTCTAGTGTATGTAAATTTCAAGGTTTGAAAATTCCCCGGTAAGGCTACTGGTAATTGTTTTCCAGACTTCAAATTGTAGCTTTATTTCGATCAAGATTCCACGACCAAAGTGATTCGAATGTTCCTGAAGTCGGGGCAGGAGCAATTAACGCAAACCATGCGATGCAGCAGCAGCAGCAGCAGCGCCGTGCCCAGGTTGCTAGGCTAGACTCCATCTAAATAGACTATTAAAATTCGAAAGTTGCAATTCCTAGGTCCCTCTGGTACCCATCATACTTGGCATCAATAGGATAGGCTGCAAATATAGTGGCTGGCCTGATAAGTGAGCAATGACCACTCCTCCAGGTATGTGTAAGCTGTCCAAGTACTTAGGATGCTTGGAATTACCGTTCCCAAGGGTTGTGACCTGTGATACATATCAATCTGTATCACTACCGAGCCCGAGGCTACCTAGGTAGGCTGAGATCGTGGGGGCATCTCTGTAGAACCATGGAATATTCGGCTATTAGTAATTTAAACTCAATCCATCCCAAACAATTAGTGAGCTGGCTCAGCCGCCGAGTATGACAGCGCCTACTTAGCCCAAGAGTCTGATATTATACAAGCCCTCGGCAACTACATGAGACCAGACGACTTTCCCGACACAATTACACGATTACACATGAACAAGAGGTATACAGTGATGAAATGTTATCGCACCTAGTCTAGCATGTTCTATTTGAAGCTCAACATATTTACAAAGTCAGAACTGAGAAGACATTGGGAACATTCATCCGTCATGCAGCTACCCAGGTGGCTAAGCCATCTTGTGTGTTGCCCTAGCAGTCTCAACCGCTATAAACGGTAGGCCCTACGCTGGAATATTTGAAGCTGGAATCGTATATCGCCTTGGAGAACAACGCGTCGCTGGTCTTGTATGCCCCGGGGAACTTGACGCCGGCTGGGTTCGCGGAACCGCCGCCTGTGACGTTGATTTGGAAGCACGACACGTAGGGCTGTGGCTGTCCTGCCCCAGCATGGAGCGCAATCGCTTCGGCTCGGACTAGGTAGTTACCAGGTGAGATGTTTGCAGGGACTTGAAATAGAATGTTTAAGGTTAGCAGTGATTCCTTCATCGTGCTTAAAGATGGAACTATCAGTCGTACCAGTGAAAGCCCTCTTGCCACAGTTTGCGTTGAGAATTTCAGTCCCCCACGAAGCCGTCGTGCCAGTGTAGCCATCCTCAGCAACCTTGAAGAAGCTTGCTGACGAGGTGTCGGCCGTCTTCGCGTCGCTGACCTTGGCCATGTAGACCATTACTGGGCCGTAGTGGTTTCCGCCGATGGCTGGCTGGCTACAGGACCTATCGCCAGGCTGCTGGTGCATCTCGACAGTCAGGGGTGAGCCAGCTACGAGATTTTTAAGTACGGTATTGTGGTTATAGGAGCTCGAAAATCACCAGTGCGGCGAGACCGTGACTTACCCTGGACTTCGCAGATTCCGGAAGAGGCCGTGGGGCTTCGACCACAGAACATGGCGGCATCAGTGATGCTGGTAATGGGCGAGTTGTCCTTGACGGTCCGCACGCAAGTCGAGGCTTTGTCTTCAGTCCCGACCCACAGCTGTTGCCATGTAGCATGTGCCGTGACCGAGGTCACGGCGGCGAGAAGCATAAGCCCGGCCTTCATGTTAAAACGGTTATGTAAAATAACGAGTCGGAGATCTGCGAAACTGTAGGGTACCCAAAGGACTGTCGAAGTCAGAGTAGGAGTTCACGGATGTCCCGCTGCATTCGCGGTGGTTAGAGCGTGGGCTCCCATGATTTTAAAGGCGTCTTTGTCTGGTGGTAAGCTCATTCCGCTCGAATGACATCCGGAGCAAGCCTCGAGCGTGGGCCACTCATGGCTGTGCCGTGGAAGCCAAAGCCCGAGGCATGAAGGTCGCCGAGTTCATCCGCCAAAGAACCCTTGATTAGCCGATGTTGAATAAACAATGTGAACCGTCTTGGCAACGGCAGCACTACCTCAGGACTTACAGGCCCGCTCTGGTCACAGATCGTCATACCCACAGGGAGTACGCCAATCAGCGTGGCCGAGGCACAGCCAAGCTTTTTATATACATTACACTACCTTGTGCATGATCTGGCTCGCGGCGCGACGTCTCCGAGAATCCTATTCAATATTGGTCTTGGGTGGGTCAGTTGGCCCTGTCCACGTTAATAAGACCTCCGAGGATGAGGCTGGACACGACCCAGGTGCCGTGCCACTGCCGTCTGTTCCAGCTTCCTGTGTATGGATTGGCTGCGTCATGAGTACAAGACAGGACAAGGACAGCCAATCTGGCATTTGACTGGGCAGGTTAAGCCGAGACGGGATTTAAGCAGTTGTAACGAGGGTTTGGTCAAGACTTCCAAGGTTCTGAGATGGATCATGTTTAAATTTTAGAGCTCGAAGAATCAATCTGGTCCAAAGCAGCTACCCTTAGGACTTTCATGGACGGAGGACAGCATCGTTAAGCGTCCACGGGATGCCATCGACTGCTGTGCCGAAGGCAGCTCACATATGCATCTCAGTGATGTTCGTTGGGTACCGATTGATGTGCTCACGTGCTGGCAACATGACAAGGATCAATTGATTAAGTACCTGTTAAGCTGCACATATGCATTGGCACCTCTCACCAGTTGACATTGGTCGACCGGGAACGGCCTCCGAGAATATAGATATTACGTTACACCCATGGTGACTCAGATCTCTTTAAAATTAAATCACCCACCCCAAAGACCCGGACATGAGTGATACCGTTAAAGACATTTAACGCGGCCAAACTGCCGTCATCTGCACCCGCAGACGTCCCATAGGGGGATATTGGGAGACAGATATACTATATCAGGCCTAACATAGTATATTGAATAACATAGTGTGTCGATTTAACATAGTATATTAAAATAACATAGTATATTATATAATAGGTATAGTATAGAATGAATCAGGTATAGCACAGGATTTTCTAGTTATATAACTCTACTTTAAACTATAATAAGACTTATCTAAGTTAGTTAACTTAGTAATTAGATAATTACTATGTAGTAGTCTTAAGGTTTATTTAGTTTATTTAAGAGTAATTAATTACTTTATAAAGAAGCCTAAGGTACTTATTCTAGTATACTAGCTATATTTATTATATAATATAGACTATATATCCTATATTTCCTCCTAGCTTAATAAATATAGTAAAAGCTTTATAGACTTTAGCCTTTCTTACTATATCTTAACCTTTATTAGTAGAGTAATTAAAAGTACTAAACTATTCCTTCTTACTAATTAGGAATAATATTAAGAAGCCCCCCGTAATAGTATAGGTAGTTAACTACCTATAAGTTATATACTATAGGCTTAAGTAGTTAATAGCTTTTATAAATAAACTTAATATTAGTTTATAGTCCCTATTATTATCTAAAAGGTTATTCTAATTTAATATATCCTCCTTACTATATATAGTTATAGTCTTCTAAGAGTTATATATTTTAAAGTAGGACTAAAAGGTACTATTAGTACTTATAGTCTCTTAAGTAAAAGTCTAAAACTAAGATATAGACCTAGTATTATAACTATAGCTAAGCTTAAGCTCTAGTAAGTTAATAGGCTCTCTTACTTAATAATAATACTTATAGTTCTAAATATAATTATTATACTCTTACTACTATTATAGTATAATAGTAGCCTATCTACTTTAGGTTACTTAAAGGGATCCTCTAGCTCTAAGTATAATAGAGCTATAAAGCTCTTAATAAGAGCTTCTATATTCTAAAGAGGATATAATAGGCTATATAAAGCTTAAGCTAGAAGTTTATTAGCCTATAGCTAGAGATATACTAGGTTATATAAGCTAGGTTCTAGAGTAAATACTAATAGTAGTAGCCTATATATCTAGTAGGGATAATAAGTATATACTCTCTCTATAGTACTAACTTAGAGTAAATAGGAGCCTACTCCCTAGCTATATACACTATTAATTACTAGAACTACCTTAACTAGTAGAATTACCTTAACTAGTAGAGTTATTTTAACTACTAGACTAAGGTTAACTACTAGACTAAGGTTAACTACTAGACTAAGGTTAACTACTAGACTAGAGTTAACTACTAGACTAGGGTTAACTATTAGACTAGGGTTAACTACTAAATAAAGGGTAATTTATACCTATATAGAGGCTACTAAGGGTAGAGCTAGTCTCTAAAATATATAAGCTAATATTACTAGGCTAGTAATTATAATAAGAGGCTTATAAGTTAAAGTAAATTCCTTATAGAGCTAGTAGAGGAGGCTTAATAGTAAGAGGTAATAATAAAGAGTAAGATTTAATACTATAATAACTAGTCTATAATAGAGCTTAGCTATAAGATTATTATAATAGTTAGTTTTACTTATAATCCTACTCTATATAAGTAATCTTAGCCTATATAGCCTTTTAATATACTACCTTTATCTTAGCTTTATATTACTTAATAGTATTATATTTCTCTTAATTATACTATAAAGCTAATACCTATAGTAACTTATAAGAGAGATTATATCTACCTAGGGTCCTAATAGTATAAAGGGTTAAACTACTATATATATTTACTAAACCCTAGCTAGATAGTAGTAAACCTTAAAGATAGGCTAGCTAAGGGTTAATAAAAGATTTAGTACTACTATAGCTACTATAGTTTAAGCCTTATATAGCTAATATACCCTATTAATATATAGGCCTATAGTAAGAAGGAGTAAGAGACTAAAATAGGTTACTAATAATACTACTAAGTAAGGGGTTTTATAAAGGGGTAATAGAGGAGGGGACTTACTAATAAAAGCATTCTAGGATTATAGGTCTTTAGTATAACGCTTTAGAGCTATAAAAGGGGTTAAGGTAGTCCTCTTATTAGTAAAGGTAATATACTTAAAGTTATTAAGCTTAATATACTTAAATTGTTTATTTATACCTTTTAGTTTAGGGAAGTTATAAGTATCTTTATAATTATAATAAGCTAGTTTTTAATTAATACTATACTTAGACTACTTAATACTAAGGCTTATCTTTTACTCCTTAGCTATAATAAAACTAATCTTCTATATAATACTAATAGTAATTATCTTTAAAAACTAAAACTTAACTAAAGTTAAGTTATTAAAGTTACTAGCTTAAGGGATAATATTATAAATAATAGCCTAAGTATACTTATAAGTACCCTTATTAATCTACTTATAGATCTAGTATTAATTATAGTTAAGGTTCTCTAGGGTAGTAGGGTATTCCTTAATATTAATATAGAAGTTATCTAAGAAGTTATATAGCTATTTAAGGGTAAGTAGCTAAGGATATATCTAGTTAAAATCTAAATATTTTACTAGCTAAGAGGTAACTATATATAATAGTATAAATAATAAATAGTAAAAGATTTAGGAGAACTTTTAAATAAATCCTCTTATAAGACCTTATACTTTATATTCTAAGCTATATTAGTACTATATTCTTAGTATAGCTTCTAAAATATAGTAGTTTAGGTATCTATATTAAGGAATAGGAGCTTAGTAGTAGTAAGTATATATCTTAAGGTACTATAAATAAGGAAGATCTTATAAGTAATATAATTAAGCTTCTTAACTATAAAAGACTACTCCTTAATAGTAGGTAGCTTAGGGTTAGGCTAAAACTTATAATAAAGCCTATAAGTCCCCTTAAGGTAGATAATATTATTCTCTTATAAGATCTTAAGAAAGGTAATTAAGTAAATATCCTTAAGGTATTAGCCCTCCTTCTACTTACTATATAGCTATATACTACTATATATACTTACCTTAATATTATTAATAGTAACTTAGCTTCCTTACTAGAGAGTACTAATAGGGCTTACTTAGAAACTATAAGATTTACTACTTACTATAGACTATATAGCTACCTTAGCCTAAATAAGTCTAAATTTAGTAATATTAGCTAATAAGGTTTATTATTCTAATTTATAAATTAGGTATTATATATTTATAATAGTTAAGGGGCTAGGTAAAAGGGGGACTTACCTATAGACTAGGGGATTTACTATACCTAGTAATAGTAAATAAGCTAGTAAGAAATTAAGGTATAAAGGGGATACTAGGAGTAATAGTAAGCTACCTATATACTAGGTTATATAAACTATAACTAAGGTATTATATTATCTCTTAAGGTTAGTTTATAGGGTTATAGCTACCTTTATAAGTAAGTTATAGTAGGCTACTACTAGGAGGTTTATTAAAAGATATCCTAAAAGCTATAATACTAAAATAGCTTATAGAAAATAGAGGCTTATAGTAGTATTTTTAGGATAAGCTCTTATGGTAAAGGGTAAAAAGTAAAACTAAAAAAGCTATAATTATAAAAAGGGGGTTAATAGTATTAAAGGAGGAAGCAATTAAATTTAAGTTTAAGTATAAAAAGTAAAAGGTTTTTAGCTACTCTAAGGTAGTAGTATAGTATAAAATTAGAATAATTTCTAGTAACTAACTATAGTATTAGAAAATAAATAACTAATATTAATATTAAGAGGGGGGGTTTACCTCTAAGCTTATTACTATAAAGACCTACCCTACCTCCTAAACTACCTATTAATATTACTACTACTCCTAAATATACTATACTTCTATATCTACTAAACCCCTATAATTAACCTAACTCCTAAGTACCTATTCTTTACCTATACCTATAACTTATAAGCTTTACTATACTAATATACTTAGGAGAAAGGGCTATAGCTTTTAACCTTTAAAAGGTAAGTTAATATATTAATAGTAAATCTATTAATAACTATAACTTAGTAGCTTAATATAAGATACTTAGGATTCCTAAGTTCCTTAGGGTCCCTTAAGTAAGCTATTACTATAGCTACTACTTATTTAAGAGACTAACTATAAAGGTAACCTAGTAATAAGTAATAGTAAAACTAGGTAGGGTAATAATACTAAGGAGGGTACTAATATAGTAGATACTAAGTTTCTATATAGTAAAAACGAGAACCCAATAGTGTTAGGTTGTTGCTTTGCCAAATGCCGCCGAAGGCACGTTTAACGCCGT
>MAVT02000870.1:0-20021 GCA_001702395.2 Diaporthe helianthi | reverse complement strand
AGCTTATAAATAGTAATATTATAAAGATAAATAAGTAGGTTTATCTCTATACTAAGATAGCTCTTTACTTAATAGTTACTCTAATAATAATAAAGAAGGTTAATATATTTTTAAAGATATAAAAAAACCTTTAGCCTAAATCTAAATATATTTAGATCTTTAAAAATATATAACTTAACCTTACTTAAGTATAAAGCTAAAGCTTTAAGATTCTAAGAAGTTAAAAGCTTTTAAGAAGAAGCTCTACTAAATAAGACTAAAGAATACCCTAGTTATAAAGATAAGAGCTAGTTAAATTAACTTAGTTAAAAAAAAACTATAGTTATAAGTCTTTTAACCTTATACTTAAGAGGGATAAATATAATATATATCTTATACTTATATGATATTTATATTTAGTTTTATATTTATTCTAAATATAAAGTTAATAAACTTATAATTATAGTTTATTTTAACTAAGTTAATTTAACTATGTTATAATTTTATAACTAGAGTATTTTTTTGTTTTATCTAGTATAGCTTCTTTTTAAGCTTAGTTAACTTAATAATATTTACCTTTTTAATATTATACTTTATAAAATTCTTAACTTTAACTTTAAGGCTTTTAAAGATTAAAATATATCAAAATTCTAGCTCAAACTCTTATAGTACCTTTAAGAATATATTAACTATCTTTATACTTAGTAGATTTATTTTTAAGGAAAAGGGATATCTTAGTATAAAGATAAATTTACTTGTTTATCTCTATTTCTATTACTATAGAGCTATTAGAGCTATATATCTAAATAATAGATTACGGCGCCATGCCAAGCAGAGACCGCGCGGCTGACCATCAACGGTCATCTCTCTGTGGGAGTCGCCAACGGCGCCCAGGTCGTCACTTGCTCCATTACTCCCAACGAAGAGGCTACGGGCCAACCATTCCAGGCCGTGGCGAAGATATATGACCCTCTATATTATCGTTTCAAGAAGTTAATCGCCTACGAGCCTTGCGATGTTGATACCGAATCGGACATGGACTATAGCCGCGAGGCTGCCGCGTACGAGTACCTCCAGGAGACGGGACGAACCGGATCCTTTGCGCCCTTATACTATGGCTCATGGACCTTTTGTCTCCCCGTTACTATCAGAGGAACAACCCAAACTAGGCCTGTCCGCATGATATTGATAGAGTACCTAGGTGGAATCCAATTTCCGCGGCAGCCACATCGAGAACGACCCAGAGTGTGATGAAAAAGACGCATATCACTACCCGGAAGAATATAGGCTCGAGGTCCTAGCTCTGGCCATGGACGGCTACGTCAGACAGATAAACTCCGGGATCGACCAGTTGGATTTTGCTTACCGGAACGTCATGCTCGTGCCTCGGCAGCCCGGTCAGAATATTCTAAGAAAACAGTTCCTGTCGTTGCGGGGCTTGCCCTGCCGCGAGTTGTACTTGTCGACTAAAAAGCTGCCGTAGTATTTTCCAAGAGCAATATTACAATGAGACGGCCGCATGAGGATTGGCCGCGCCCGTGCAACCCGATATTATTCTTCTGGGACCAGTCCATGGACGAATTTGGAGGCTGGGTGCCTCCCGAGTGGTATCTGAATCGGAAGCTCATGGAAGAGTGGCTTCAAGGGAGGTTCGGCACAGAGAAGGTGCGGAATCTATACCATCCTGTCGAAGAAGAGCTACTATACAGAGATCACCCCGACGGCGCTACGAGCAAGTGCCCGCCCGCTACCACTGCGAAACCCAACTCCTCCAGTGGTAGCAAGGCAGGAGGCAGCCATCGGAATCCAAACTATGAGCCCCCGCTGAGCTTGATGGCACATAGGTTCCGCGTATGTGTTTTCAAGCCCAGAGACCACTAGGCGCTGTCCAAAAAAACCCGGCTCACTTATATAAGCTAAATTTTTTGGTTTAAAGAATGTAATTTCTTATAAATACTAAGTTATATTCTTTTATTTAAAAGGCTATTCCTTATTTTTACAGAAATTATCTAAAAGTTTTATTAGCTAGTTATAGTATTATAAGTTTATAGTAGTATTATTAGTAATACTAAAACTATAAGATATTTATTAATAATATTAAGTAACAGTAATACGGGAAGGAAAAGAATAGTAAAGGTTCTTTTAATAAACAACTATAAATATAAATATAGAAACTTTAAAGTCTTTATATATAGGCTCTAGGCTCCTAAGGAAAAGTCTAATAGCTAAGAAGCTAGATAGATAAATAGTACGGGAAAGGGGGTAGGGAGGGGGGACGGTTTAGGAGAATATAATCTAGCCGAAGCTGTAATAACTTTAAGCTGTTATTAAGCCAAGAGATTAAAGGTAATAATTTATAAAGAAATAAATTTAAAAAGAGAGAAGTGAAAAGTAAGAACTCTAGATTTTGCAGCCCCTACCTATAAATATGATATTATTGCGCCTTTAATGCCATTTACTCCGCTTATGTTCTTGAACTACCTAATAATATCAATCTATATAAGCATGTGTTTTTACTAATGTGCTGTTCTTGCATATACTAGTAATCACGGGCTCCCCCCTGCTCTCTATTGATAGAATGAGAAATAGGCTAATTTACTCTATTTGATATGACCTGCTCGATTTGTGACACTCATTCTTGAACTCCTCTTATCCTCGGGGATTTGGAACCAGGCAGTATTGTCTAAGAGAGACAGCATGATGAATTATTCGTGGGCTTTAAGCTGCCCGTAATCTGGAATGGATTTCACATTAGAACGTGACGGTGCTTGCAATCGATCACTTGGGCAGTTGTTACTTGCCCATTACACAACTTGGGTGGCTGAAGAGTGGTTCCGCCCCGCGTGTGAATCCGCAAAGCAAGACTGGAGAGGCAAGTCTCGTATCCGAAGCCAAGCCCGCGTTCGCCAGTTGACCTCGTGCCGGACACCTTTCTCGGCATTGTTCGCTGGTGATTTGGACTTGGTGATTGCTTGTACCGTGGCTCTTGTTTTCAGAACCTGAGCGGCCAGCAAGGTCACGACTGTGAGCGGTATGGTGACTTGGAGCCACCGGGTCATGGCGGTCGATGAGAACGTGCCACTTCCGGAGCCGTTGTCTCCCTGGTACTTGATGATGTCGGTGCTAAAGAAGGTCTGGAATGCCTTAGGTCAGCAAAATGCCAGCATTGTATTGGAAGCACACATAGGGTATCGTTTTGGGGCCACCTACGGAAGCAAACGTTGCTGGGAGGTAAATGAGAGTCACGATTGTGACTATTCGGACCACAATCGCCTCTTTCTCCATATGTTGATTCATCATTTCGAGCCTTTCAGAGGTCTGGTTTGCGACATGCTGTTTGACCTGCCGCCACTCAATGCTGTCAGTGCATTACTAAACCGGAAGTAGGAGTCTCCAGATGTCTGATGTGCACTTCCGCATCGGATTTACTCACCAACTCTGATCGTTCCATTGTCCTCTGCCGCAGCGATTTGGCCCGGCTAATTTGGAGCTTGGAACTAGAAATGATCATATAAAGTTCCTCCACAAAGTCGTCAACATCCTCACGACTTGAATCCTTCAGGGGAAAGTTGTTCTTAGCCTGCAAGTTCCGGTAGAAGGCAGCCATGGAGGAAATTACTTCCACGTTGGAGTCGAGCACCGCAATCACATCGCAAACCTTCTCGTGCCATATCTGTAGTTGTTGTATGTTTCTCCCCGTGTAGATCTCATACGAGTCCCCTTCTCCCCTGTGCCCCAGTAACGCCATATCTGTCTGGTGGCAAAGTCAGATGATGATGTCTCAGACGGTTTTCGGGCATTTTCGGTAGTCTTACGTATTGGCTGACCATAGTCTCCATGTGTCTGATGTAACCATGCCAGTCCTCTGTAGACCAGTAACAGAATGCTAGATGAGCGGAAAGGCTTGATCTGAAGCAATCGTCTCTGTGCGTGAACATTTGTCTGGCTGATTCTTTGCCCGTCAGTTCTTTGAAGCGATGGTGGAGATCTTCGCCGCCTTTTGTCACAATCCATAGCGTGTTGCCTCTCATGACGTCGAAACGATGGTAAAAGGCGGACTGTCGGATCGAGTACGAGTCACTTTGCTGAGAATAGGATACGCTTTTCAAAGTGTAACACAATTCGTACTGGCGCCCGGACCTCCCGAGGGCCGCAATGCTGCTGATTGCATGCGCGGGCTTGATTCGTAGATTGGCCCGAAATCCTCCAAATAGGAGGTCCTTGGCGTGTGTCTGCATGCCAAATACTAGCATGAAGTCGACGTATGCAGGCGTGATCTGGTGCCACGTCAGGAGTTCAAGGAGCATGTGACGTGTGATTCGAAGAGGTGCCCGGGAGTGCTCGCCATAGATGTAGCTGCAAAACCAAGCATGAAGCCCGCCTTGTCAGTAAATGCGGCTCTTTTTTTAAATTCGTCCTGCTTTAGTGCACTTACACGAAGCGACATTTCGGATCTTTCAAATAGCCGACGACAGTTGTCTTTTGATCGTCGGCGGGATCAGGAACAACGCGCAACCCCAAGTGGTTGGACAAAGCAGCCTCAGTTTGAATGTATTTCTTATCAAGATCTAAAAAAGTTCATTTCATTAATTACTCCTCGAGCGAGGCAATAAAATCATTCAATTCGAGTGCGTATCGCAGACTAACCTTCACCGTTTCCATCATTCTTCAGCAAGTCCCTGAATCTAACATCGAGCGTGGTTTTTTCGAACAGACTTGTGGAAGCACCCTGAAGAATTCTGACATAATTATCCTCTGCGCGGGAATCTTTCTCTGGACCATGAATTCCCAAGTTCTTGGGATACGAGTCCCGATCCAAATACGATGCTTGAAATGCATCCGGCAGACACGATGGAGAAGTCATGATAAGAGGAACAAAATGTACAATCAATGATATCTGTATTGTTTGAAGAGCTATTTGCCATCATCAGATCTGAGCGATTTCCGATGCTTTTATACAGTGTTCCAAGGCTTTGCGTCCGAGGCCACCCACCGTCTGGTCTGCCTCGGGCCAGCCCTCTTCCAGCATAGCCCCTGCTACGCGGTTTGAGAGACCTTTGGACGCTGAAACCTGGAATGGGCACAGGGATACGGATGGTCACACAATAAGGCAACGTACTGCCTTGATTAGAAGATGCTTATAAACGGGTGTATTGGAGAATGGACAACGTAGCTTCTGTACGTGCTGTCGTTTTAAACAAACGTGAACAAATGGGTTAACTTTGCCGCCGACTCCTATTACACGACAGAGCCTCGAGGAAGTGCACAAATTCCAAATCGCCTACAGGTGGCTTGAACTTACTAAGTGCTGTGCATGTGGTACTACTGAATCTGTCCAACGATGTGCATCAGCGGACCACTGATGGGCCGTGTCTCGGTAGGATCACTACATGTGCAACCACACCTCGTAAATTACTTAGGTATCCATTTTGCGACCAGCTGAGGCACAGCCCATTCCAAACATCATGTACCCACACAAATGCAAGTATTAATTCCCACCAGTCGCACAATCCAATCACCCGCAGACCCTCACCCTCCCCCCTTCCCCCTCCTTCCTGCCTCCTCTTTCCTCCCTCGTTCTTCCTCCCTCGTTCTTCCTCCCTCCCCTCTCCTCGCTTCTTCCTCTGAATTTACTCTGGAGATGGGGACCGGAGAGGTTCACAAGACTTTGCACGCTCGGCCTCTCTTAATCTAGCGATCTTGTTCATATCCGCCTAGGGTGACAGTGCAAATTAGCCGAGTTGTGTTTGGGATTCCGTTATCCTCTTGACGGGGAGTTACCTCATCGAGCTTTTGCGGAACATCGAAGATCCAGAAGTCGTTTTCCTGCCGAGGTCTTGCAGTCAGTCTGGAGAAGAGCGCCCTAAGTACACATATAGAGCTGCCGCCAACTGACCTGCTGCCCATCCTCTGGAAAGTCGAAACTCTGCCACTTGGACTGCAGATAACCCCGCAGGGTTGCCCATTTCAGGTGATAACTGGAATACTTGTCCTGGCACCGCGCTTGCGTTACCGTTTGTGCGGGTACCGTGTTCCTCCTCCATTGCGACAGGGCCCTTCGTGATGGCAATGACTGCCCCGTGCTTCTGCGACTTGGTGGATCCGGCATATCTACTTCTCGTGTGCGCTTATTAAATGGGGCGAAATAGTCATGTCACCATGACTAGGAAGTGTGGAAGTCCGGGAAACAAGGTTGGTGTCGCAAGGCATGTTCAGGCCAGGCTCTGTGAGGAGGATGTCAGCCTCTTTAATTTCTCTGCTTTGGTGCTCCCCCCCCAAAGGGCCGCGGGCCGCGGCCGAATGAGGCTCTGGTGGTCCCCCTTGCCCAAGGGACCAAGAATGAAATGAGGCTCTGTGATGGGGATCGAGGCAGACTTCTGCCTGCGAGCGCTGTCAACCCGTAGACCGCGCCTCATCCCGAGGCCTGTCCTCCAGGTTGTCACACCACCTGCTGCTTACACATGCCATCAAACCAAGGTACTTTCTGTACGCATCCTACCACCCATCGGCGTGGACCCTCATTTTCCACATCCCACAGCCTGACTATACCCCGTCCCCTCCCCCCCCCAAAGGCTTGCAAGGTTGCAACCGAGTAGTCACAGTACTTCCCCGTCACATCGCACACTGCGGCCACTCCCACAGGCGTCAAGTGCTTGGACATCCTGCCTGGGCTTCCGGCTAAGTGCTTGACCGCCCCTTTTGCACACAACAACGTGAGCCCGTGCTAACAATCGTGATGGATGCTGATATTTGGGGTTTACATGGCTCAATAGCAATGCAATCTCATGCGGCAGTAGTGGTGTCCCGGACTCTACCAAGTGCTTAGGTACATGGGCAGAAGCCACCAATAGTGGCTATGGACTAGTTAATACCTGAAGATTTCCAGTTCCAGAGGCCCGCATGTATCGGCCTGGTCTAGACCAGCCATGGTTCGCCACACGCAATCCTGTGTCTCCTCTCCTTGTGCGGTGCAGTTGCCGCCGACCTGCCCCCAGCCGCATTCAACAAACAGCCGCTCCCAAGGAACATTTGAACCAACCACGACCTTAAGTGCTCCCCGGGTCCTATTTCCTGTACCGGCTGGCCGTCTCTTGCAGCAGAGCGGGGTAACCCGTGGACGAATCTTCTTGTACGCCGTACGCCGCGGCGCTCTTGTCAATTCTTTTGTCTTCTCAATGATCAAGGAAGCTACCCGCGGCGATGCTGCATCCCAAGGTTCCCTGATTGATGGCAAGGTAACGAGCCCTTGAAACCCCACAAGCGCTCCCAGAAGCTCCCAGTCGGCTGGTTGACTTAATCCTGAAGTCCACTTCTCTTCTCTGACCCCTCTTGATACGTACCCGGCAGTCGACGACACCATGTCTTCAGGTATTGAAAATGCTTCGTCGACTCCCGAGGCCGCCTTCATGGCGCACCCAACCCTGCAGGCATTCCGAGAATACCTCAGGGTAATCGTTCGCAAAAACTGGGAGGGAAGCAAGTTTTATAACCCAGAGGACATCAAGAGATGGATGGGACTCCAGTCTACAAGTGCCGGAGGGCAGTCTAGGTCAAATCTTGCAAAGCTACTGGATGAAGTCCAAACCGAGGAAAACCTGCTCCGTCATGTGACGGAAGCCAAACTGAAGAACCTTCAAATCTTGTTCGCCATACTGCTTGATGTCAGGATACAACACGGCCACCTGATTCATTGTTTCAAGAGACTTATCACCGACGACTCCCAGTTGATGCTCGACGAGCATTTTGACAGACTTGGCGGCATTTTGAGGGAAGAGAAAGACATAAGAGTTCCGGTCCGGGACCTGCTCCAAGACGTCAAGAAGGTCCGCCTAGAGTATTGTCCAATGCGAATAGGCGTCCACAAAGACGTGCATTTGGTTGATGGAGCCATCTTGCCGTTCTGTGAGAGGCTGCCGATCAACCAGAAAGGTGGGACTGCGAATGTCATACAATACATGGTTCAGGAGGATCTGGTTGCGGACACACTGCGCAGCGAACTTGAAGGGTCTCGAAAGCCTGTTCTGGGCTTCGGAGACGTGAGTCAAGCTCTCGTTTGACATGTCCCGTATACCATTTGCTAACCCCACGATCTATCGCTGGCTAGTGTTACAGCATCGCTGTCAAGTCATACAACCCCAGTGAAACCGCTGCATACCGGCTTGAAGTCGACGCGTTCAAAGCTCTTGGTCACATCCCCGGCGTGATCAAGTTTCTCGGCGAATACAGACAAACGTCCAGAGGCTCCCAGTCACTTGCTCATCACGTTATCCTCGAGTTTAGTGAACATGATCTGGATGAGTATTTGGCTGGAAATTTCCCACCTATCTTATACAAGGAAACGAAGCGCCTCTGGAATAGCCTCTTCGAAGTGGCGGACACGTTGGAGCGACTTCATGAGTCTCAGTATGGCGGGAAAACACTTTCGGGGTAGGTGTGTAAGCTGTTTCGCCCGATGCCACCGTCATTGACACATTTTTAGATGGCATGGCGATATCAAGCCTGACAACATTCTTCGCGTCAATGGCAAGTTCAAACTTGCTGACTTCGGCTTTACCCAATTCAAGCTTCGCATCTCTGGGGTTCCTGATCCGAAAACCCACCTCGACGGCGTGACAAGATCATTTGGTGTGTGATTTTTTGTTTTTGTTTCCGCATCTAAGGCAAGGGGACTAAAGCTTGTGTCAGGTGCCCCAGAAATACGCACGAACGGTCAAGGTGAAGGATACACCCAGAAGATCGACACTTGGTCTTTCGGCTGTGTGCTGTCGTCTGTGGCCACCTGGGTCATTTTGGGACAGCAGGCGTATGACCAATACCCCCAAATTCGAAAAGCTGCTATCAAAGTACTGAAGGCGCAGAGGAAATTCGATCAGAGCATCCACGCGCCAGACGCCGACGATGCGTTTCACGACGGTGTTGGCGTTCTCCCCACGGTCACCCATTGGCACGATCTCCTCCGGAATTCCATCCGCAAATCGGACAGCATATCAGGACGGATACTCGATTTGATAGAGGAGGGGATGCTAGTCGGCGACGTTGAAAAGAGATTCAAAGTGAAAGAAATGCACCAAAGGTTGAGGAAGGTTCTGTCAATCGCCGAGAATGACCACCAGGCGGCTCTAGAGTCAGCGGAACACCACCATGCTCTCAGGCGTCTCTCTCCACAGATGTTGGGGGTCCTCCTCAGTCTCGACCAAGACGCACCAGAGAGCCCTACAACAGCAGGCGAAGCCAGATCTACACACCTTGCAAAACAAAGCCGTGGTACAGCAGGGACAGCGTCGCTGTCCGCTACCAACCAGAACGGCCGAGTGAGAAAGTCTGAGAGACTAGACAAGAACGTACGCGCTAAAGTGGCATTCCGTGAAGAGGCAATCACATCGGAACTCGGAATCAATGCAGCCATCATTCCAGAGGAAGAATATGAAGAAAGCCACCGAGATTCGATGCCAGGCCGGATATACAACCATCCTGGAGAAGGAAAAGGGAAGCAACCTGCGAATCCTTCTATCCAAATCACGAACGCAGTCACAGAACCAACACCTGATCCCCGAGTACCCGGTAGGCCCGATGTAATACCATACTTGAGTCATGACGAGCAATCAAGCCAGCCAAAGGTACCCAGTAATTCCGAAAGATACCAGTCTGAGACAATTCTACCTTCCCCTAGAGAAACGGAAGATTCGCACATGGAAACCAAATTGCCACACTCTCCTGTGAAAACATCATCCAGGACGCCGAGTGGTATGTCTTCAAGCCCAAGGATATATCGTGAGTATGAGGAGTTACGGAAAGAACACACCAAGTGGACTGTGAGGTCTGGATTTAAAGCCCCGCCAAAGGACGTACAGCTTGAAAAGCACATCCACAACCGGGATATAGTAAGACCTCGCCGCCCTTCATAGTTATACACATCGAGCTGACAAATTGGTCAGAAGTTTGTCGTGGATAATGCCTTCACCATGTCTAGCCATTGGTGGGATGTTGAGAAAGTACTTCTGACGCTTGTAATGAAGATAGGTCAGCTTGACAAGGACGGCATAGATCTAGTTTATACCATTGGCGAGCACAGAAACCTTCACAACGTCAAGGGAAGCGAGATTCACGGGCGCTTCAAAAAGTCCCTGAAAGATTCCGGCAGAAAGATCAGTCAGCTTGACAGGACCAGCATGCGCCAGACACTTGCAACCATTTTCTCCGAATACTTGAAGTGCCATGGCAAGAGGATGACCCTGATCATTCTTACAGATGGGATTTGGGAAGACTCACGAACTGAAGATGACGTCGAGAAACTCGTTGCTGAATTCGTCAGGCAACTACAGAAACAAAGAAGGTCAATGGAGCAAAGATGGTTCAGCATACAATTTGTCTACTTTGGTGACGACACTGCTGCCATATCCCGGTTGAAAAGTCTTGATGACAATATGAAGCAACGTTTCGAGATCGAGTAAGGACGCAAGCCATTCGGGCGCAAAGCAAATCTCTTGTTGATGGCGCTGACCGGATCTCAGAGATATTATTGATTCGAAACCGTGGAATCATGAGCCAACGGACGAATTAATCCGCGGGAGCATAGAGGAGGGCGTGGATGAGGAGGACGGGGCGATAGCAACTGGTCATAAAGCCCCAAGTCATCCTCACTCAACTCTTGGCCATGACCTTGCTGATATTCAACGACGACCGTCTTCGAGTTCGTCAAAAGGCAGTAACAACTCCAAGAAAGGGGTTTCCTTTTTCAATAGATAAATGCAACGTTGTGGGTCACGCAAAACTGTAATCTTTGGTCTGAACATTACTCTCTGTTTCTACTAGGCAGGCCTTAGACATCCTCTACATGTGATATGGAAACCTGCGGTATTCAGTTTCATTAACTGCTAAGCGGTCGCCTATTGCCATCAGCCCTCGAGGTGTTTCTCAGCCAGCTACAGTTATCGCCATGAGTCACTCGAGCGAGGGCCCGAGGCTGTATTATTAGCTCCAGAGATAACGAATGCAGTACTTCCAGGGTTGGTAGTACCGCAAAAAAGCACTTGCCCTAAAGCTCACAATTGCTCTTGGCGGTGAACCAAGACTCTAAAGCTAGCGCCGTCCAAGGTTCCATGTTGGCGTGGCCTGCCGAGAAATCCACGAAGGGCCACGATCATTGGCGACACGTACGACGCGCAGTCGCAGCAGCGAGGTCACGACACTGCCTTATCGTCATGAATACGTGCTCTCGTAGGGCGAACGATGCACCAAACTGGTCGAACACGCCTTTATGAACTGTTTCATCTGCCGAACATCCGCCGAAACACTACCTACTTAAGTAGGTAACGAAGCTGGTAAAATCCTGCGCTGTTTCTCGTCCGGCCTGCGGGCCGGACTGTGGAGACTGTGGGGTCCCACTGTGTTTCAATTGTTACCTGGACGGTCCGATTCTACCCGTGAGCTTATGCTTGCCCGGGGTAAAAGGGCGCAGGGGTGGGGGGCAACGGACAGAGTGTTTACATAAACCACGTGGGAAGGATGATCTTCTTTTGACCTGAACCCACCTCCCTTGTCTGGCCAATGACGCATGCACTCCATTCGCAGCCAAGCAAAGCAGAGCAAAGCAGCGCCCCCGAACCACACCAACCAACAAGCCAAGCAGCCGCCCTCCAACATGAACCGCACAGCTCGAACTGATGAACCCTACGAAGGGAAACTTACGGGGTACAACCAGAGCCCAAATCCCTTGTCCCCTGCATTGACCACCAACCGAGATCTCAACGGCATTGTCAACAACAGAGAACAGAGGGCGGGTGCCAGTGGTGGTGGCCACGGCGCAGGGCCCGGCGACGGCTCCCGAAATCCACAAAATAATGCAGAACCAGCTCTTGATGATGAGGCGAGTGGGAGGGCCGGCGGAAAGGGGCTGGCTGGTGGATTCACTTCCATCAGCCAGCCCGTGGGAAGATGGTTCGGGCGTCTCAGCTCAAACCTCTTCCCAATCGACTCAACGACTGCCTCTGCACCACCTGGCTCACCCACCGAACCTCCTAGCCAAGGCAGTGATACCAAGTCCTGGAAGCAGACCATCAAGAAAGGCCTCCTGAAGTTTTTCTCATTTGTCGGCCCGGGCTTCATGGTTGCAGTCGCGTACAGTATGACAATAGCCCTCCATGGCTTTGTGTGATGGTTGGATAATTATTCGAGTGAGCCATGAGGCTGATGTCTACCATCTACAGTTGATCCTGGAAACTATTCTACCGGCGTAGCGGCCGGAGCTACTTACCAGTTCAGACTCCTCTTCATCGTTCTTCTGGCCAACATCTTTGCCATCTTTCTCCAGATCCTTTGCATCAAACTGGGCACCGTCTCCGGGCTCAACTTGGCCGAGGCCTGTCGAGCATTTCTGCCGCGATGGGTCAACTATATCCTCTACTTTTTCGCCGAGGTCGCAATCATTGCCACTGATATCGCCGAGGCAAGTTGAATGCATTGACTGGTTGTCACTGAAGTCACCTCCGTGAGGGCCAAGGATGTTCTAACCGACTCATAGGTCATTGGATTCGCGATAGGCTTGAACCTTCTCATCCCCGCCATCCCTCTCGTCGCCGGATGCGCCATTTCCATCTGCGATGTGATGCTCATCCTTCTATTTTATCAGCCTGGAAAATCCATGAAAGCCCTGAGGATCTTCGAGTTCTTCATCGTCGCCCTCGTCCTAGGCGTTGTCATCTGCTTTTGCATCCAGCTGTCCCTTGTGCACGGTACCAGTGTCGGGGCCGTCTTCAGGGGCTACCTACCGTCTCGCGCCATCGTCGAACCACAGGGGTGAGTCCTGTCCAGGGCCCGGAATGCTACCTAGTTACTCCTTTCTGACTGCAGACAGACTCTACCAAGCATGTGGCATCCTCGGAGCAACGGTCATGCCCCACAGCCTCTATCTCGGCTCGGGCATCGTCCAGCCCCGGCTCCGAGACTACGACGCCAAGCACGGCCTACTGCCCCCCGAGGAGGCCAACCCAGCCGACGACAACGACAACGACCAAAAGGACCAGTACACCCCCTCCCTGGAGGCCATCAAGTACTCGTACAGGATCTCAGCGCTGGAGCTCGCCCTCGCCCTCTTCACCTTTGCCCTCTTCGTCAACTCAGCCATCCTCATCGTCGCCGGCATCTCGCTGTACGACAACCCCGACGCCCCCGAGGCAGACATCTTCAGCATCCACCAGCTCCTGTCCACCTCCATCTCCCCGGGCGCCGGCACAGTCTTTGCCCTCGCCCTGCTGCTCTCCGGCGTGTCGGCGGGCGTGGTCTGCACCATCACGGGCCAGATGGTCTGCGAGGGCGCGCTGCACTGGAAGCTGCGGCCCTGGCTGCGGCGCCTCGTCACGCGCGGGATCAGCATCATCCCCAGCGTCGTCATCGCGGGCGCCGTGGGGCGGTCCGGGCTTAACGATGCGCTGAATGGGTCCCAGGTCGTCCTGAGTGTTGTGCTGCCGTTTGTCACCGCGCCGCTTATCTACTTTACTTGTTCTAAGAAGCACATGAGGGTCAGCGGCGATAGGGTCCGGTTGAATGCCTTTGGCCAGGATGATCAGCCCCTGGGGGTTGTTGACGCCGGTGCTGCGGAGGCTAGTGGGGCGGGGACTGTTGAGATGGTCAACTCGTGGTACACTAAGGTCTTTGCTGTCTTGCTTTGGATCGTCATTACTGTGCTTAATGTGGCCAATTTGGTCTTGTTGGGCCTTGGGCACTAGGCACGTTTGGTATAATGATTATTGTGAAGTGCTTTGCTTGTGCAGGGAACAAGCAAGGCTGAAATTGGCTTTGTGAAAAGATTGAGCTTTCGGTGAGAAGCTCTTTCAGGTCGCTGTACTGTGGGACTACATTATGTTGGACGTCTGGATGTGGCTAGGCTTGGTTAGGGTACTGGATTTCAAGAGGATTCCTTGCGTTACACCATAATATTTACAATGGGGATCACATCATGTAGCAGGCATCCTTGAAATATTTTGTAGGCCTTGCCATCTGAGTCTTGAGGAGTGATGTGTTGAAGGGGTCCTGTGTTGTGTTTCCAATGGGCGATCATTGATGTCTATTCTGGTGTTGCATGCAGTATCATAATATGGCAGTACACAAATAGAATGCATTCAAAGCTGGTCAAATATGGACTCTATTTGATCTTATTCGGTCTTCTATCAATGAGACAGAAGGCATTGCTTCCAAAATTGAACCTTGTAGCTGTCAACCTTTTTCTATGAAAACGGAGATTCGTACACCCTTTTTCGGAGGCCGTACACCTTTTTCTAACTAATTATATAGCCCCATATACATAAAAAAATGAGATCGGATATTCGCACAGCAAAAAACGGATAGTACACAAGCACATTGTTTACTTTTACACTATAGCCAATTAGAGCGCCTACTTTCCAACACACCTATAGTACAGCTTTAGCGGTCTATATAGCACAACCTTTATTTCTACTATTCTAATAACTTATTATATTATATTATAATTTCAAAAATATAAATTAATATTAGTAATAATAATTAAGTACTATTCTATATAAAAGCAATTTATATAGACTTATTATAATAATATTATAATAAAAAATAAAGTATTAATAATTTAAAGATTATACTTTTAATCTCTTATAAAATATTCAATAATATTTAAAATTAATAATATTATATATTAAACCTTAAATAAGTTTAAACCTTATATTTAAATAAATATTCCTATATAAACTTAGGGCTTTAATAAAGTATATACTATTAAGGTTCTAATTTTATTATATTTTAAATTCTATTTATATACTTATATTATACTATTAACTATATATAAGATAAACTACTATAATCTATAAAAATAAATCTATTTAATGAATATATTTTAATAAAATTTAGATAAGGTTTAGAGCGTGTATATAGGGGTTGAAATAATTATAGTATAAATTAAAGTTCGTTTATAGTAACTTATACCTATATACTATCCGCTTTTTACTATACGAATATCTAATTTTAAAAAAATTTACTAGGGGCCTACTATATATTCTATTATTATAAGTATATTAACTTATATTAAATATAGCTCTTCCTATATAACCGCTTCCTTTCCCTAGCTCTATACTAGTAAAGGTTAGGCTATTAGAGTAAAGCGATTTAAGTATAAGTAAGGTAGCCTATTAGAGCGCTAACTAATTCTATAACCCTCCTAGGTAGAGCCCCTCTAGTCCCTAGCTAAAGGCTAAAAGTGCGTGGGAGGTATAGTGTATATAGAGTAAAAAATACTTAGTTAGGGTAGTGTAGTGTGGTTAATGGGCCGTCGCTAATTAGCTATAGCGAGCTTAGTTAGAGAAAGGTGTGCGACCTCTGAACAAGGGTGTGCGAATCTCCGTTTTATTATCTATGAACACTAGCTTCATCATTGTAAGGGCTGGCCTGCTGCCCCGCACATCGATTTGTGAGATGTCCCATAAGGAGGATATTAGAGGACAGCTATGGCATATATAGGATGTTACATTAACATGCTCAAGTGGCATGTAAGGCCAAACATGCTATGTCTGACCTGCAGCATCCCCCAATGGGGTCCCACACTCTAAACCTAGGAAAGTAACCGTTGGGAATGTGCTGCTCGGCATCAACCCCCCCCCCCCTTCTTATAATCTAGAACAATTCTCCAATATTCAATGTGGAAGGACGCTCACGTAATAATGTTACGTGTACAGTCTCAGTATGCTCAGGCTCGACGCAGTATCTCAGTCTTACGCTGTGGTGAAAAAGGTATCGTCCCTGGCGGCGTATATCTCCTCCTTAGACCACTTGAAAAGCGTAGCCAAGAAGCCGTTCAGACCCAAACTCCCAACCCCCCCTTTCATTTCTATCATGTAACTACACGCCTCAAGATGCCGCACAGCATCTGCGATATGCCCCGCCAGATACTTTTGCTCCCCCCTCACCAGTCAGTAGCTGTCGCTGTGTAATGTTTTGATGTCAGGAATTAAGCAGGCACCCACCTCATTAAAAGTAAGGAACAACCCCTTGGTGATGATCGCATCCGTAACATGCCTCGTCTCCTTGGGCATGTTCTCGGCCATCTCCCGCAGCAGCCGGCCCCTGTGCTGGAACGACCTCTGCTCGAAGTTCCTGCCTTGTGCGACGTTGCCGGCGCTGTAGTGCAGGTTGGCAAAGACCTGGCTTGAGACCAGCAGGATGGCCTGGATGAGTCCCGGGTCCGTGAGGCAGAACATGGCTAGCTGTGTGGCCATGCCGTGGCGGAAGCCGGGGAGGTCGAGGGCTTGGTGGGCAGCTTCGTATTTGCTTCGCCACTGGGAAACCTGGACTGTCACGTCTAATCGATATAAGATATGATCAGTTCCCCCCGGTGTTTGGTCCTCAACTACCCTAGGGTACGTAGAGAGTCACGTGGACAACTTACAGTGATCTAATAAAACTTGCTCCTCCTGTGACAGCACTTGGACGAACCGTCGAGCTGACCCCGTGGGCGGCACCCAGGCCAATATAGTCGGGTTGCAGGGTGTCGGGAGGGTCGAATCGAACACCATCACGCCTGGAGGATACGGTGAAGACCGGGGACCAGAACATAGGGGCGTCAAGTTGGACCAAGCCCAGTCGGCAACCTGCCTACTAGACCTGCCGCCATGATTCTGGTGGTCCTTGGGCTCCTTGTCCCCACGTGCTTGGCATGTTCTTGTCGTCTTTTGGATGCGGGCTTTGCGGGTCTTTGCGTGGGAATTACGGGCAACGTGGATACGGACTTGTCTCTTGTTGTCCGGCTTTTTGGCATCAGCTGGGTCCGAGTAGAGAAAGAATTTAAACTGCGGACGGGTTGGCGGATTGGTCGACATGTTGGGGTGCGTAAATCGGTTGTGTGGTGATGCTTGACAAATGACACAGAATTTATGCAAGCGGTAGGGAGTCTGACGCCATGCAGGTCGTTGGGATTACATCATGATCTCTGGACCCTGTGTGCAACAAGGGGCCTGCAGGCGCGAGCCTTTAACCACGTTCGTGCCCAGTGGTCTGATCAGGCCGCCAGGTGACGACAAATGGGAGAGGCGTGAGGATCGTGGATTCGTGGCTTCGGAAGCGGTAGACTAGACTTCCAAGATCCTCAGCAGAAAGATGAATGCCGGGGATAATAGTAGTAAAACTGCATCTTACAACTCCCGTTCTAGATCATCGCGGTAGGTAGGGCTGATAGCTTGGTCCTAAAAGGAAGAAGAAACTTTACAATAAGTACGCCAGAACGCTGCCTCAGTAGCCGGGTCTCTCGTTCCACACACGAGTGGCGGAGTTGGGTCCCAGCCTCTTCATACGAAGCGAGGGACCTGGACTTTATGGATGCAAGTGCCATAAGCTGGCCCTGCTGGCTCCCACAAGGCTGCCAGGATGTATACATACCTCAAAGCTTGAATGCAATGGCTCCCAGTCCCATCCGGCGGTGTAAACAGCACGGCGATTGGTGATGCTGCCTGTCAAGCCTCGGCGACCGCGACTGGGGCCCAGAGCCTGAGGTGTCAGATGTCAACGGGCGGGTGGGCGGAGTGATGTAGTCCGTAAAGGGAAAGGTCACTGCTCCTTTCTCTCCGTCTTCTGGAGTATTAAGTGTGAGACGTAATCAAGACCTGTGTACGGGGTTCTACAGTGTCCAATGTACGACAATTCAAATTCTTTAAGTACCTAGGTATACTAACCTATTTTAATCCCCTACCCTCTCCTTAGAGGCTCCCCCTATATACTATCCCGCTCCTAATACTATTTTTATTTCCTTCTTTCTTTTATTTCCTTTTATAGATTACATTTCTAGATGTTTTTAAACGCAGCTTTATTTTAAGAATGCGGATATTCGCGCCTAAAAAAATAGATGCCACGCCTAAAATCATTAGTTATCGTATAGCCCCCTATACCTAAAATTTTTTTAAGCGCAGCCTACTATACATTCTATTAAGTTTAGCATAGCGACTAATACATCTAGCTATATTAACCTAAATCCTTATTACTAAGGCTTAAGGACTTATAAGTAACTAACTTAGAGGCTTAATTATACAGTATTTTAAGTATAATCTATACTTAATTATAGGTAAGGCTATACTACTTCTATTTATAATTATATACCCTAGCTACTACTAGAAGTACTAGCAACGTTATCTATAATAAGGTCTACCTATAGTAACTAGTTAATAGTCTTTTACCTACCTATATACTACTTTTTAGCTACTAACTATATACCTAAAGATATAGTCTAAGTATAGGCTTACTACTTTAGCTAGTAGTTTACTTACTCTATAAGTCTTTCTACTAGTTACTAGTTTTACTAGAATATCTTTTACTATATTTTATAGGCGCTAGTATCCTCCTTATCTAGAGACTATAAGGTTAAGTTATTCTACTCCTATACTAAGTTTACCCTCTATATAGAGGGCTTTATAGCCCTTATCTTATTACCTACTTTACTTCCTAAAATAGTAGTTATTAACGTTATTCTCTTAGCTAATATAGCTTTTTTATAATTACTTTTACTAGTAAAGATACTAACCTTATTAATAGTAAATATAGTAGTATTATAAGGCTACCCCTTAGTCGCCTTAACCTTCTCTAGTAAGAGGATTACTAATAGTAGGTTTTTAGCTAAGAGGTTATAATTAAGCTAGTATACTATATATATATCTAACTTTTTAAGTAAATACCTAGCTTCTTCTTTATCTATAATTTAGCTAATATAGATTAAGCTATATTATATAAAGATAGGGTAGGTACAAGTTATAGGTATATAATTACTCTATAAGACCTCCTTCTTAAGTATATATAATATATACTTTCTTATTACTAAACGAAGCTTAAGAGAGGTATATAAGACTTATAATAGGAGCTAGCTAAGCTATATTTACCCTCTAAACTTCTAAAGTATTATAGTCTTTTAGTAGGCTTCCTCTAAGAGAATATTATATACTATATCCTTAAGAACCTTATATATAGCCTTAACTAGGTAGAGAAGATTCCCTATCCTATAGTTAAGGTATACCTTTAGTTTCTAGTATATTTACTCTATAAATAAGGTTATATATAAGCTAAAGTTAAGGGTTTTATAAGTCTAGTAACTAGCTTACTTAGTAATAATTTTCTCCTCCTTATTAATATAGTAGGTCTTAAGGTACTTAAGGATTCCTTCTTAATCTAAGAACTTCTCTTATAGCTATTACTATATAGTCTTATAGACTTTATAATTAGTTAAGTATTCTATAAACTTAAGTAGGTTAAATAGAGCCTAATAAATATATAGTATATTATCTAGTATAGTTACTAGTATTATTACCTTTTCTCTTACTAGGGTATTTAATAATACTAACTCTGGTTCCTCCTCTTTATTATTACTAGTCTCCTTTTCTTTATCTACTCTTCCTACTTACTTCTACTACTTATTCTTAATATTAAAGATAACGTTTATATTTATATAGAATATATAAAGCTAGTAATATAATTAAGGGAATATAGCTTTAATTATATTAATTAGGGTACTATTATAGTTTATAATAAAGAGGGTTAAGTTATTAGCTATAGATTTATAGAGGAGGACTTTAACTTACTTAAGGAGCTACTAGAAGTTACTTTCCTTTTTACTATTAATAACACCTTAGAATAATAAGAGGATCTTCTTTATATATATTAACGCTATACCCTAAAAGTATAGTATCTATTTATTATTAGTTATATAGGTATAATTAACAGAGATTAAGTAGGTAAAATGTTACTCTTAGATCTAAGCTAACTATACTTAGCTATACTAGAAGATACTTATAATATTATCCTTTTTACCTTAGGTTTATTAGTACTAGTAGCCCTACTTTTAAAGCTACTCTAAGGCTACTTAAGATAGTATATAAAGACTTTACTTCTCCTTATAATATATTTATAGCTAGTTCTTAATAGTATTAGGCCTTAGCCTAATATCTAGGAACTCTTTTTAAAGTAGTATTTTGAGCTTACTTAGTATAGTAAGTATAGGATTCTTAGTAGTATAAGTAAGGAATTTAAGGTATACTTCTAAGAGCTTT
>MAVT02000869.1:0-20035 GCA_001702395.2 Diaporthe helianthi | reverse complement strand
GTGGGCTAACGATTACCCGTATTAATAATTCACATAGTCTAGAATATTCCAACAACGGCAAGTCTCATGATTCAGTGACTACGATTCATTCGGCTAAAGGTGATTTCTACACCATTCAACCACTGAAAGTGTCAGATCCGCCAATGCATCAAATCGCATCAGCCCGTACAGCCGTTGTGCTCATGTCGAGCAGATGATCTCGCTCCGGATGCATCGAGTGCTCGCTCCAAAAACATCTCGACCCCGCTGTGATTGGCAATGTGAACCATTCATGGATCACCAACCAACCCATTTTCGATATGGTTGTTCAAACCGAACGGGCATTGCTAGGCTTCACCTTGGCAATGATAGCATAGTAGGAATAGAAAGACGCCAGGCTCTCCTCGTTGCCGTACTATGATCGAACTCAAGTTAGTACCCAGTTGACGGATTCATAGACAAGACGAATTCGAGGCCGCTACTCACAGCAATATACGCCATCTGGACCTGCTTGTGTGTCGGCTTGGTGAGCCAGTGCACCTCCTTACTCTTCAGGGTCTCGTCGCCGCGCCACTCGGCAATCTCGTCATCCATCTGATCATACTCCTCTATGCGTAAGCCCTGGCTCATATGCAGGGCCCGGTCGTTGCCGATGACCATGAGGTCCCGATCCGGAATCGGAACCTGATCGTTCTCCTCGTAGTAGTCGTACAAGCCCTCGTAGAATTCCTCGACGTCCATCACGGGCTTCACGCTCGCCTCGAGCCCGAGGCGGCCGAACGCCTCCCACATGATCATGTCGAGGCCCTTGAGCATGTCGGGGAGGATCACGGCCTCGGTGTTGGTGTGCGCGTATGCGTGGTTGCAGTAGAAGCCGAGATAGCCGCCTGTCGGGGGGGGGGAGGGAATGTCATCAGCAATCAATTGCAATTGATCCGAGTGAGTCCGACGTGCGACGTAAAAAAACTCAGAGTTACCCACCTTGCGGCATAAAGTCCTTATTCTGGACAATATCCTTCAACGACACGTAGATCGGGAGCTGCGTCGCATCAAGCACGGGCGGCTCAACACCAGTGAGCATGCTGCCCCCTCGAACAGCGTACAGGTTGTACGTCAGCGTCAGGCGGTAGCCCGACTTGAACTCGAGGACCTCGTGCTCGCAGTCGCTGTAGAAAGCGGCCCACGAGATGTGGTCCCTGTGGGCACCCCAGCCGTACGTCACCTCCTGGCCCTTGTGTCGGACCTGGAGCTGGCCGCCCTCGTGCTCGAGGGGCAGGCAGACGACCAGGGACCCGAACTGGGTGCTGCCGTGAGGGGTGTCGACATGTGGCTTGAACTTGCCCGATGGGCTGGAGTAGACCTGATACCGGTGTTCTCGGTGGTGAGCAGAGCTGGACCTGGTCGGGAAGCTGGGGCGGCCCTGAGATCATCGAGACCCAAGGCCAGATAAAGGAGGCTAGGGTAGTTGGGACTGAAGACTCACGTTCAGCTTGTACAGCTCCGCCCTCACACCCCTCCTGAGGTCGAAATCCGGGTTGCTCGGCAAAAGCGCCTGGGCAATGCCATCGATGATGCCGCATTCGTAGGGGTTGAAGGTGGAAGCGAACTTGTCCGTGTCCATCTTGAGGGCCTTCCTGTACGTCTCATCAAAGACGTCCTTGCCCTGGTAACCGAAGCTGGCAGGCTGCAGATCATTGATCAGGTTCTTGAGAGACTCCTCATCATCCTGGGCCACAGGGAGGACGAGTTTGGCCTGGGAGGCTGGTGTCTCTGGCGCCAGAGGGTCCCAGCGGATAGTTACAGGCTCAGAGGAAGCTGAGGAAATCTTGGTGTCATCGGAGCCGGAGGCTTGTTCGTGTTTGGTGATGGGAATCGTGCCACCGCAGGTGAAGATTGTCTTGGCCGTTTGCTTGCCCAGCTCCTCCCGTAGGTGATCGAGTAGTCCGGCCGTAAATGGATCACCAGAGGTCTGGGGTTGAGTGTCTGACTGGGACGTCGCCATGATATCGATTGCAATGAGGCTGTTCACAGAGAGTGGCACTTAGCAACCATACCTAGGTATCGATCACAGTAGGGCCGGGGGGGGGGGGGTTGGTTCGGACTTGTTGAAAACCTAGAGTGCTGAACTGTGAGATTATCGACGAGTTGCTCTGTGGTGTGTTGCTGTCCGAGAGATGAGCTTGGAAAAGATTGAGAGTTCCCTTAAATGCTTAAAGAGGTGGTGGGTGGGAATTGTTCACTAGGCAACAAACGTCGTTTGCTTCAAGACATTGCAAGTCACAGGCAGCCAACGGATGTTGCACCACCGTCATTGGGTGCGGGTTGATTTACACCTGCTGTTTGCCATTCACACATCTCCTAGCCAAACGAGCATTATCCAGTTCATGCCAAGCTTTTTCCCCTGGCGTTGGGAGAATTCAACATTCCAATACTTCTCCCCTTCTCCACAAACTCTAGGCAGCAAGCGTGCTGGGACCACATGTGGAGCGTCAACCCGGTCTTGGTCATAGCCGCCTCATTATGATTGTGTTTATGTCATTGTCGAGAGACCGGGAGCTGAGACAGGCAAGGAGCATTCGGCTCAATAACCACTGCACATGTGGCACATATAACAGCAGACAAGGATCCGTACACCAAACCACAGATTTTACTGGGCATCAAAGAGTCTGGCAGTGGGTTTTTTTAGGTTCACCAGCATATTTTTTTTTTAAAAAAAAACAAAACCGGTGCAGATGATTCAGCCTATTCCTACTACTACGCCGACGTTGGCAACGACCCCGTGATCGCCCAGTAGACATTATAATTGAATCCCTGCGCATCATAAAACGGACCCAAGTCAACCGCCCTACCACCCGCCGTCGCCGTAAACGCAAAACTCGACGAGCTTGTGCGGCGAATCGAGCCCAACTCGAGCGTCGGCGACGCACTCAGCGCCGTAGTACCATAATCACCACTCAAAATCACCGGTCCGTAGGCCAAGGCCGCGATGCTCGGGTTATCAGCCGCAGGCACCGTCTGCAGCCTCATCGGCAGCCTCACAGCGACGGTGTCGCCCGACGCCCACTGCCGCGCGAGGGTCGCATAGCTCCCCGGGTCCGCGGACACGCCTTCTGCTGCCTGTCCGTTCACCGTGATCGTTGCGCCCGTGGCCCACTGTGGGATGCGGATGCGCATGGTCCATTCTCCTGTGCCCGTCGTCACCTGGAGTGTGGTTGTGTCGCCGACGGGGTATGTTGTCGTCTGGGTAATCTTGACGTTGCGCTGCTTCCAGTCCAGTGTCGAGGGGGTGAACAGGTTCACGTAGATGCCCGAGGAGTCGTCGTCGCTGTCGTCGTGCCAGTAGATCGAGTCCATTAGCTTCGTGTTGGTCTCCACGGCCGTGCCCAGGCAGCACCAGAAGGAGTCGTAGTCGGTGCTCCACGTGCCGCCGCCCCATGCTGGGCCAACGCCTCGTCTTCCGCCTGGGTTGAGCGGTGTGAAGTAGGTGATGTGGCCGTGGCTGTCGGCTGGGTTCTGTGCGCCGAGGAGGTGGTTCATCAAGGCACGCTCGTAAAAGTCGAAGTACTTGGTGTTTGTTGGGTCCATTGTCCACAGGTCTCGTGTGAGCTTTAGCATGTTGTAGGTGTTGCAATGCTCAGCCGTGTCGGTGGTGAGATATTGGGCAATTGCATTGGGTGGACGGAAGTGCTCCGCCTGGCTGTTCCCCCCGATTGCATACGTATGGGCATTTACGGTGAAGTCCCAGGCATTCCGTGCAATGTCCAGGTAGCGTTGGATGCCGGTAGCCTTATATTCTCGAGCAGCACCAATCCACTTTGGCACCTGGGTATTGGCATGAAGTCCACTCAGACGATCCTGGTTGTTTGCAAGGGGGTCGAAGACGGCAGTATGATCGAATCGCTGAGCCACAGTAAGCCACCGCCTATCCCCCGTGAGCTGATAGACGTTGGCCAGGATATCGTTCATGCCGCCAAACTCGGTGCCCAACATCCTCTGCAACTGGGCAGAACTGAGCGCTGCAGTCCGCTGGTCGACCCAGCCACTCATCCCAAGCAACACATCCCGCGCGTTGGTGTCCCCGATGATGCGCCACGCATCGAGCAGGCCAGCCATGGTCTTGTGGACGGCATAGTATGGCACGTTGCCGTTGCTCAGCGTGCCAGCCTCGAGGGCGTTGAACTCTGATTCCGGAAAGCCGGACAGATACCCCGTGTTGAAGCCCGCAGCGGCGTTGTTCGCCTGGCATTTTGCCAACTCAGCCACGAAGTAAGTCGCTCGGTCTCGGCATGTGGTGTCGCGTAAAGTGGCGTAGCACTGCGCCCACGCTGTGAGATAGTGGCCCTGAGCATGCGAGCGGAAAGGGAAATCTGGCGCGTCCCATCCGCCGTTGGCCTGGGCGCCATTGGTGGAGAGCTTGTGTGTTGCCCGGAAGTTGTACAGCAGCCGATCAACATCGACGGACCGGATGTAGTTGAGGGTTCGGTTTTGGTTGTCTGTCCAGCGGCTGCTGCTCAACGCCACTTGACTCAGGTCGAAGGGGTATGCAGTGACTCCTACCTCCGGGACAGCGATGGGCGGGATGCTTTGGGCCGACGTGATGATCGCTGCGGGCAAACACCCGACGAGCAAGGCCTTGAGCAACATAGTGAGGAAGGAATGGCGTGCGCCAATGGGTATGGATCAACTGGCTGGAGCGAGCAGCGAGCAGCAAGCAGCAAACCGTGTTTCGAGTACTTGACGGCCTTACTTGCCACGATATATATATATTGTTTCTCTTATTGCATTGTTGCAGGGGCGGCTCCTCTCATCGGAGCGGGGTAAGTGAATGTGACATTGTAACGGTAAAAGATTATTGGTGCGCATGGCTTAATGTCGACTCAAGGGATACTGTATAGTGGGTAATACGAGCAGGTGCTGTGTGAGCCGAGCGGATACCACATAATAAAGACAGCCCCATGACCAGTTCAGGCCTTGGCTGCTGAAATACCCGACGTTATCACATTTATTACACTCCTGTACATAGTCAGCAACGCTCTCAGCACGAGCAATCAATCCGAGTCCCAAAAGGCTGAGTCCATCCATACCTAGGTAGGCAGATAATTTCGTCAGTCACCTTCGCTTTCAGAACCATCGCTCTTCCGGCTCCTCCCTTTGGAAGAAATCGACTTTTTCTTCCCCTTGTCTTCTTTCTTAGACTTGTCTTTCTTGGCCCCCTTCTCTTTCGTCTTCTTCTTCTTCGACTTCCTTCTGCTCTTTTCCTCCTCATCACTGCTCTCACTCGAAACGTCCTTGGACCCAGACCCATCTGATTCCGAAGACGAAGATTCACTTTCCACCCCCTTCAATCCCCTCACTATCTCTGGGTTGTGACCCAGTCTCGTCTTGTCCATTTCCACGATTCGTTCCTGTTCGTAGCCATGAACCCTTGTCATGTAGTTGGCAAAATCGACAGATGCATTCGCAATAGTCTGAAAGTGTTTGACGGTGATGATCGGCGACGTGTCCTCCTCGCGAGCCTCAAAGTCCGCAAGCGCCATTGCCGTCTGAAATGCGTTACGGATCTGGCGTCCGTTCCATTTGAGGACCTCGTGGTTGTTTTTCCAGTACCGCCGGATCTTGTTGTCCTCAATTCTCATCGGTGCGTCTTGTCTCTTCTCGCGGTCTTGGTTGTGCTTGTCGATGCGGCGGAAGTTGGTTTCGAAGATCTTCATGCTCTTTTTCAGGTTCAGGGATGGATAGAACAGGCTGAGGTGGATGCGCGAATGGAAGGCCTCGTCGAATGCGCCGACTCTGTTGGTGGTGAGAATAAGAATCCCGGAATAATACTCCAGCACACGGAGGAAGACAGAGACGAGACCGTTCCTCTTGATATCCTCCTTGTTCCTCTTGGTCAAGAAGACGTCGGCCTCGTCGAGGAGCAGGACGCAACCCCACTTGTGTGCAAGATCAAAGTTTTCTTGCAGTCGGTTTTCAATGTCTTCCGGGGAGAATCCGATGTCACCGGATGTTATGGGGAACAAAGGCCGCCGCGTGTGAGCCGCGACGCACTCCGCTGTTGATGTCTTGCCCACACCGGGGGCTCCATGCAGGAGGATTATGCATCCTTGTCCTTTCTGTTTGACCAGGTCAAAGCCAAGTCTGTCGGCGTCTCCTGCGGATGTCTCGACCTCGCTCTGACTTGTCCTGAGCCTTGACTTTGTGGCAAAGGTTTTGACCATGGCCTGTACCATTTTCTTGTGCCCTTTCGGGAGCACCAGGTCGCTCCAGCCATCCTGATACGTGACGTCTTGGAGTTGTGTTATGTCGAGTCTGACTGGGTTGATAATATTTCATTAGTAAATCAAGTCTCTCCAAAACCGTGGCGGGTTTAAATGATGCATCACTCACCCCATTTGCGGTTCCTCAATGAGTACCCCGAAACCACGCCCGGAAAAAGCGCCAAGAGATTTTCTCTCTCCATAACCATCTTGCACCGTTTGACGTGCTCCTCGGTGTTGATCCTCATTAGATCGTTCTCCTCCATCTTTGCGTCAAGGTCCAGCCAAACATTGTTGAAAATCCGTTTTTGTTGCTCGACGTAGACATCCTTGACACAGCCATGCTCGTGGCAGCGCGTATGGCTGCAAGTCCTTTTCGGCACCTCGAGGATTTCTTTGGTCAACTTCGTGTACCAAGACTCTTCTATTGAGTTGCCAATCGTCCGGGCGTACCAAGGCCGGCCTCTCAATGTGATCTCCATGTCTATGATGACGTCGCCTTTGACCTTTAGTCCGTGTCAGCATTGCGGTTGCTATTTCTGAGTAAAGGGGTCAACTGGTCATTACCTCTTCCTTCTGTTCTGTGATTGTAAGTCCGTCGTATCTCTTGTGGCGGACAACCATGAGGTCAATAAACGCCCTGCCCCTTGCGTCCAAGTCGTCGCCAATCTCAGTTGACTTGGTCTTGTAACGCATCGGATAGCCGTCCAGAGAAGTGACATCTTTCTCCCCATCAAATGCTGGGAATCTGAATGCGTCCCTGATGTCTTGTATCTGCAACCCATTGAAATCCAGATAGTAACAGAATACAAGGAGAGGGCTGAGCTTATCCTTGTTACTTCCGACAACCCCTTTTTGGGAACCAGGAGACCCATTCATGTCCGCCAAGTCGAAGTCCTGGTCTAGACTCTTCTTGAGGGGAATCCCTCCCAATGTCCCTAATACCTTATACGCCTGAGGTAACAGAGTACCCTTAGTAGTGTATTGGGTCACCGTTGCGTCGGTGCTGTGATGAACTAATGAAATAAAAGCGTGTTAGTTATCAGGTAAGGAGCTAATGCTATTAAATCACCTTCCCGTAGAGCAGATTCCTGTTCGGTGACACCGTCTTGATAGCCTGCTTTTTACACTGAATACGTTCCTGTCAATCTGAAACAAGACGACCTGTTTGTTCTCGAAAATATTTGAATATGAGTCAACAGTGGATGCAGAATTCCATGACAAGCTGGTCATTAATCTGCAAATGGAGAAATGGGGATCTGGCAACGTAGGTAACATCCTGAGGTCATATCCCCAATTGATCATTACCTAGGCAAGAAGGCTGCTAGGAAAGAACAGTTGTATGAGGAATTCAAGAACAGAAGAAGAAGAAGAAACGAATGGGAAAATAGAACCAATTTTACTCACGCTTGTAACCCTCCTTCTTGGACGCAGTGTACACAATATCACCGACATCAAAGAGCATCCACAGGTTCTCAAAAGATACCTTCGCTCTTCTGGCGTGAACATAGTCATCGTAAAGCGCCAATGCCGTGCTGAAGTAACTATTCAAGAAATTGAACAAGTTAAGAAAGTCATGGTAGCTGGCCTTGCTCTCCAGGCCACCTGAATGTACTGTCCTGGGGCGAGTTGGGGAAACCTCTGACGATGCGCTCGACTCTGCTGTCGTGAGCGGCTGATGGACAGGCTCACTGGGCGTTGGCGCCGGTTCTGTTACGTCCGCAGGCCTAGGGCCAACGTCAGCATCGCAAATGCGCTCGTAAAATGGCGGATGAACGTACGCGTGTATGCTCTCTAGCTTCTTCAGACGGTCTCTGATGGCCGGGAAGACCCGCACCAGCGTTCGGAAAGGCTTCGTGAAATGAAGCAATCCGTTCCTGCTGAATTCGAATTCTAGATTCTCATTCACAAAGTTAGCAATTGGTTTCGAGCAGATGCGAATCTCCAACATGTCAATGTCACCAGGACTCGGGGTATGTTGCTCTGGCTCATGGCTGCCATCAGGATCGGGCCCGGTCTTGCGGTATAGGACTCTGATGAGTGGGTTGGCGTCCACCTCGGACATGAAGGTGCCCTTGGCTTTGAATCTGGTGTCCTTGGTGGCCCCTCTTTCCAGACGGGGTTCGTCGGAAGCCAAAAAGAATTGAACCGTTTCAGTAGAGGCTCTGTTCCTCCGACGTTTCTTGCTTGGTGTTTCTTCTTCTACATCCACCTTAGATTCGAGTTCTTTGACCCTGTCCTCTAATGTTGTGATGTACTTGGTGAACTTTGATGTCCACTCGGCCAGGTTGTTATTTGAGTCAATGTTTGGCCCCTGAGCGTGCCCGCTCTCGTCATCCGAACTCGCTCCTCTGTCATCTTCTGGCATATTTGCCTCCGTGTCCTGCTTCTCTTGATTCGGAGTATTCTTGTCGTGAGCCATTGAGCGCAGTAGTGAAGGTTTGACGAAATTGGGATGATTCGGTCTTGGGTTTGCTGAACTGCAAGCTCAGATGTTCCCCCGAGAAGCCTGATTCGAAGTTCTTTTAGAGGCAATGGTAACATGTGCCAAAGAAAGTCCCACCTTGGTGCAAACGTGGGACTTAGTACTTCAAGAGAACCAAATTTGAGGCTCAACTCCCGATAAAGGCAGGGGCGGGGTCAATCCAAGAAAGAATTGTGGCTGCTGATGCTCGCCCTGGAAACTACGCCCTGGTGTGTTACACCACGTGTAATCCAATCGTTTCTGTCGTACACAACACTCGGGATGGGCCCTCAACAGGTTTTGGAGGTGAGGGGTGGCTAACTTTAGAAGAGAATACGGCAAGGCACCCTATGAGCGAAGTGCACGTCTCTGGCCATTGCTCACCGGACCGAATATGTCACCTTTGCGTCTCGATCAGGTGTTACATCAATCTCGGCAGACACATTCCCGCACATGGGGCATGCCAGTGGGGGATTTCTCTTCGGGTTCCAAAGCCGACATTTGTAATCTGTCATCTTCACAGATACGACTTGCTTCTCACCTCTACGAAACACCCTACAAGAAGAATTTGATTCCGTAACAGGAAGTTGTTTTTAGGTCTCTCCCATCTGCATACCCTAATGGCCGGGGAGATGCGTCCAGCGTCCAGGTACCACTTACTGACCAATCCGGTGGCTGAGTACCTGGAGACAGGACAGAGCCAAGCCCCAGATGGGACGGCCCCGTGGCGGCCAGGCCCAGATTTTGTGCCAGAGATGGACCAATTCGTTCCTAAAGGGTTCCATTCCATGTATGTAGGGCTTGGGCCGGATTTGAAGGAGTACAGTATCTCACAATCTTCTACAGTCGGGAATACCACCAGGAATCCCATGCTCACATGCAGGAATTCGAGAAAACACTGCTGAAGTTCCATGGTCATTTGGGAAAACGAAAAGACAGAGACAACCGTGTGCAACTCAAGGACCCTTCTGAATACACGTTCAAGGATGTTCTCGATATCACTACAAAGCTACAAGAGGACCATCAGAGCGCAAGCCAGGTCAAGAGCTGCATGGGTCTTGTTCGGAAAATGTTCCGAGTCGCCGGCGAAAAGAGTTCGGTTCTGGAAAATCTGCTTAACTTTGTCCCAAGCGACAGCTATGGGTCTGCAATATGTGGTGGCTTCACCATGATATTGACGGTATGTCAACCTGCACGTACTCCTTCGTGCCTTTGGGCCCAAAGGGACCCAGGGTTCCCTCGGCAAACACGCCAAACGATGAATGGGAAATACTAACGAAAAAAATGCATTAGGCCGCCCAGCGCACCCACGAGTTACGAGAAGAAATATGCGCGGCTATCAGCGAGATCCCCAAGAAGTTGGGCCATATTCACCGCCAATTGCGTGTCCACTATTCGTCCCCGAACCTACATGCGTGCGCTGACGGAATATTGGTCGCGATGTTCATCGTATTGGAACGAATCGTTGCTGAACTCACCAAGAGTCTGAGCAGTACGAAGACCAGACAGCCCCACATCGTTGGCTTCGAAAGTAGCGGCTAACTCGTCCGCTAGAAAAGGTTTTCATGGCGACAATAAAGGGTTCTGACTATGCTGATGACATCAAAGACGCCATAAAGACACTTGCAACACGAGTTGATGAATTCGATTCCGAAGCTAGGATATGTGACAGTGCACGCCTAGGACGGCTCGAGCAAAATGATATAAGAACAATGATCGCTATCGAGTCGATTACAGAGCGAGTTCGACAACAGATGAAGCAGGACAAGGAAGAAATAGACCAAAAGCTTCGCCTCCTCGAAACCCAGGCCCTCAAAGACAAGCGGGCCGATCAAGACCTTGTGACGGGTTTGAGTAAAAGTGTTGTGCAGGAGGCACTTCAAATTGCTGTCTCCAACGCATGTTACAGGTTTCTCATGGCACACCCCAATATCGACAACCGAACTGGAAAGAGTGAGTACTTCGAGTATATTGTGTAGGTACTTGGCTGAGCCCATTCGGACTGACTCTGTAATCCGTAGTGATCGCAAGTCCAGAGAACTTTAATTTCAAAGCTTTGCAAGCTTCTCCGCAACAGAACGAGCCTCAACCAAGTTCCATCGACCTATGGCTTCAAGAACTGGCACAGCCTCAAAGGAACTCCCCATACATAGACAAGTGCCTTGAGAACATCTGGGGTCTAAGTCTTAAAGAGATGGACCGCGTCAAGTACATCATGGCATCAGCGGAGCTCCGATCATGGCTTCGATCTAGCAGGTCGGCCATGCTGATCATCGACTCGGAAACAAGGCCGGACGATGTCTTCAATGCGTTGACATCGTCTATCGCAATCGTCACTCACACTTTGATTTTGGAGGCCAACTTCCCAGTACTATCCTTCTTTTGTGGACTGCATGCAAACGAAGTTTATGACGAGCACCTTTCTGGCCCAATAGGATTGCTGAACTGTCTCAACGCTCAGCTTCTGAGTTACTTCAAGGAACAAGACGTTGACACGACGGTACATCAACAGCTTCAAAAGCCCAAGTTTCGACGCAGATCACAGAACAAAGTATCCAAATCACTTGAGCTTTTTGAGATTATGTTGAATGACCTATCTGAAAGCGACCCGGTGGTCATCGTGGTCGATTCTGCTTGCCGCCTACGTGGCTCAAGACAGCTCGCCAACCAAGCCATCCGAGGTTTGCTTCAGGTAGCCGGCAAGGCAAATAGAGTAGTCAAGATTCTCATCAGTAGCCCATGGTCGACTGATGAACTCGGGCTGAACGGTTTTGACCAGCTGTATATACCAGACTATATCGACGGGGACCGGGAGGGCTTGAACCTGGAGCTGGCGCAGAAGGATGCTGCCGAGGCAGCCAAGACGTCCAAGGCGAAGGATGAGAGCTCTGAGGATTCCGAGTCGACCGTCTCTAATTCTGACTCGGATGATGACTGGGCAGTTCTTGGCTCGAGCAGGTGGTAACATAGTTCACGAATGGGGACGGACCAGGGCCTCTCAGTTCGAGGACCCAAGGTTGCTTGATGCTTCCATGGGAAACTTTTACTTCTTTTCAAATTTCAATGGGCGTCAGCCACACTAAACATCTCCTCTCCGTAATATATCCACTGAATTTATATAATTACTTCCCCTCTACATATTCAAATGTTGGGAGGCAGCCAGCTGGCACTGGAGGCACTCCGGGACACGACAAACACAGGCATTACTCCGTACATAAATACACTGACCAACAGTAATTGGTCACTGTAGCTGCTCATGATGCTTTGATTACCTAGGTGATCAGTTCCACTGAAATTTGGATAACCTATGTATTTGCGGCAATTGTCCTTCATATCTCTGGAGGTAGATGCAGTTCAAGTTGGCAGTGGTATCTTGTTACAAATTTTGTCAACTATCCCTTCATGCGCCTCCGTACATATGTAAGATACAGGTGTGTAACAATCCCAATCCTTAAGTGAGTGCATAGTCTAATCTTTGTCGAAACCCGCCAACTTGGGGTGCATCTAAACAAGGGACAGTAAAGGGTTTCTGTGCGTCGTCCGGTACCGGCATCCGAGCTAACCAGAAGAGGCTTCCCATGCTGTTCTGCAAGTGTCGATGCGGTTAAGGTTGAATCCCAAGTGCCGTCGTCGGGGGACGGGCCAATCATGGCGCCCCAATTCCACCAGTTGCCACGGTACGACTTCTGATCCCCAAAGGTCACAGTCGTCCGCTTTCTTTTCTCCCTTGATGCTCTCCAGATTTTCCAAGCCCTGAAATTCTATGAGTTTTCGAAAATTTCTACTCCTTCTGACGTCTTCCAACACATCAACTGAATGACATTCCTCAATGTGATATCTCAAACAGCCTCCAATATGGGACAGACGAACCTTGACATCCCTCACCTAGTCAAGAATGAGAACTCCAAGCAGCTCATCGTCAGGGGACGGCCCTTCCTCATACGAGGTGGCGAGCTCCAAAATTCCTCCCTGACATCCGTCGAGTACATGGAGCCGGTCTGGCAGAAGATGATAGACACGAACATCAACACCTTGCTCGGCTGCGTGACCTGGGAGATGATCGAGCCCGAGGAGGATTCCTTCGACTTCTCCCGTCTTGACGGCATTATCTGGGCGGCACGCTGTCACAATTTGCATCTCGTACTGTTATGGTTTGGATCATTCAAGAACGGTAATTCAGTGGCGCAACCCATGATACACCACCGAGCCAAGAAATGTTGACAGTTGAACAGGGCTTTCAACATACGCGCCGCCGTGGGTCAAAAAAGACCCAAAGCGTTTCCCGCGAGCCAAGCTTAGGAAAGCTGGCGGCCGGCTGGAGACGGCCGATGTTCTATCCATCTTCAGCGAGGAGAGCCGCAAAGCCGACGCGAAAGCCTTTGGGGCCCTTATGAAGCATCTCCGGGAGTTCGACGCGGCGGAATCTACGGTGATCATGGTTCAGGTTGAGAATGAGTGTGGGCTGCTGGGAGACTCGCGAGATGGGTCTCAACTAGCTGAGAAAGCCTTCCATGAGCCGGTCCCGGAGGACTTGGTGAACTTCCTTTCTTCGGACTGGGACAATCTACACCCGGACATAAAGGAGCAGAACCTTACTCGATTCAAGCCCATCTCTGGCCGTTTGAAGGATGAAAGAAAAGACTGGGAGGCAGTTTTTGGGTCAAGTCCCCGGACGGACGAGCTGTTCATGGCATATCATTACGCGCTCTACGTCAACGAAGTCGCCGCCCCCGGGAAGGAACAATATCCCATCCCTCACTACACCAACATATGGATGAACTACTCCGGGCAAGACTCAGACAACGATTTCCCCGTGGTCGTCGGCGGCGGCGGCATGCCAGGTGACTATCCCTCCGGTGGCGCCGTGAGCAACGTGATGGATGTGTGGATGCGGTTTGCGCCAAGCCTAGATTTCCTAGGCCCCGACGTTTATCTCAACGACTACGAGAGGTCCTGTGCCAAGTACAGACATCGGAACCAGCCGCTCTTCATACCGGAGCAGCGGCGGGATGAATACGGTGCTCGTCGCATCTGGATAGCCTATGGATCTTATGCAGCCGTGGGCGTGGCCCCATTTGGTGTCGATACCGTGGACCCCGAGGAGAGCCCATTCACAAAGCATTACGGGCTCCTCAGGTCCGTGTCGGCGATCATCCTCGAGGCTCAGCGTGAACCCGATTCGTCTATCGGATTCTGCTTTGACGAAATTCCAGACGGTGCGTCTGGCACCAGATCGTCTAACCCTGTCAGGAAATTTTGGGGCGAATTTGAGCTCACGATCGATCGGTGCTTCGTCTTTGGAAAACCTGGACCGGGTGCGGGCATGGTGATTCATCGGGGGCATGGAAAGTTCCTTCTGATCGGCTGGGGCTTTCAGGTCAGTGCAAAGGCTGTGTCTCAGGATAGCAGCTTCACTGGAATCTTGACTTTCGAGGAAAAGGCCGTTGATGATGAGGAAACTGGTCGTTTGCGAACAGTCCGTGTTTTGAACGGAGACGAAACGAGGAGTGGCGAGTTTGCAATGATGCCCAACGATGACCCCGACTATGGGGGTTTTCCCATCTCCGTCACTGTTCCCGCGAGGACCATGATTGCCGAGGTGACCTTCTATTCTATCTCTGATTAGCATGTTGCTACAAGACCAATGTCAAGGTCCACGCCCAGTCTAGGTACCTTAGTACTTGGTTTCAAAGGTTGACTTGGCTGTGAATGCAGCTGGGCAGGCTGGCAGGCTGGCAGGTTGGATTGTATGTGTGGCAAAAAAGAAAAGTGCGAACATCCTTCTTAGGGCCGGCCGTCTGCATTAGCTCAAACAGGACGCCGTGTTCAATGTTGATATCTGCGGGAGGCCCACCACGGAGGCAGCAGGCTGGCAGGGCGACAGAAGTTTGTTTGTTCAAAGGAACCCCTGCATAAAGCTGTAATCTCCCTGCGCAGACTTTGACAGTCCAATACTTCAGGATGCTTTCACTTTCTTCATTTCGAGTGTTCCTTGTTGCGCTGTTCATCATAACATTCACTGCAACATACATGGTACGTTGGCCGGTCTTTGGAGCATAAACATCAAGTCTACCCTTTCTGCGTTCAGATCTCAGATCACTAACCAAATTTTTCAATTAGTATCAGTACAATATGGCGACTGATTCGAAGAGAGAAGACAACCGATTCGACGACGCTACGGATGCTGCGAGTACAACCTGCCCGATCAGCACCCCTCCAACCACCGCGGCGCACCCGGAATACCTCTGGAACGGCCCAGGCTCGGTCCCATATCCCGAGCACACTTTCCAAATCTTCCAGAAAGACAGCGGGAAATCCATCGCGATCGCCGGTGACAAAGCCAAACTCGACAGACTCGGATTTTTCAACAGCTCTGATACACATTGGCTCTGCGTCAAGCAGGATGGCTACTTCGGATTTCAGCATACCGAGACCGGAGTTTACCTCGGACATGACGGTCAAAGCGGCATTCGGGCTTCGGCACCTCACCTGAAGCAATGGGAGCTGTGGACGCCGAGGGAACACCCTGCTGGAGGATACGAGCTGCTGTCACCTTGCGGGGGGAGTTCACTCATGGTCCTTTGTGTTGATCGAGATGGTAGCACCCTGGTTAGACGACGACATGGAACTACGTTGTGGGAGTTCGTCAAAGTCTAAAGAGGGCTGGAGCTGCATCAACGACCCCCCCCCCTCCGAGGGTGTCATACATACCTAAATACCTAGGTACTTGAGCTGTTCATTTAGAAAAATTGGTTCTACTGAGCGAAGTTGGTTTGAGCAAGTCTGGTCTTAATCCTACAATGTTGATACTCTCAGTCTGTCAATGAGGCCAATCAGCACTTGAGGGAATATACTGAGTACCAAAGCACTCCGGATGCTGCAAACATCATGGAAAGCTCATGCCTATAAAATAATACCAAAGGCTATTATTAATTTTCTTCTTCTATTGTACACTATGGCTTAAAACGTGTCCAACAGAAGTTTGTTATTGTTTCCAAATCATCATTTGAGTTATCCACGTCCCCCACACTTTGCATCTAAACTTTGAAGTCATCGGTATACCTCTTCCTTTTTCCGACAAGTTTATTGTTAGCCTATATACCTCTGTAAGGTCCTGGTGAATCGAAATCGAAGTCTGATAAACCATAGTACCTTAAATAGGTGGTATCGTACTTAATCCGTATACAAATCGTATACCTTGAATGATGACCATCTTACTAGTTCAGCTTATGGAAGACATTCCAGGCAGTGAAAGATACCACGGCACAGCCAACTTCAAACATAACAACCTGAAGTTAGACAAGATGTGTTACCTAGCAATCATTCAAGGCATCTCCCTGAATCGACGCGAAAGGAAGGTCCCAGCTCACTGACAATGATACAAGCGGTATCTTCTGGCTATCGACAATGCTGTAGCGTTGGCCAGAAGCGTAAATGCAATCCAATATGGATTATATGCCTGCTGTCGCGGTAGCATTAGGCCTTAAATTTAAAAATGTACAGTGCTCAGGTGCACAACTGCCCTTTTCCCGAAGCAGAAATTGCAACGCACATATCGAAGTGCCCGGCGAGTTCTCAAGTCAATGCCTGAGATGGATTTGACATGGTGCAAGGCGCAATGTTGTAAAAGTAGCTCTGATACAGGAAGAATAAGTCACCAGTAGCCAAGGGCAGAGCTTACAGATGTCATCTCTACTGACACATCGGGACAGGGACCTTAGTAATTCAAGACGTTCGTAAGCGTCCAAGACCAGCAATATTTGAATCTAATACCTGATCTGAAAAATGCAGACAGTGTTCACTCACCCAGCTGTTTCTATATACTTACCTAGTACCTACTTTTCTTAGGCAACTCTATATAATGACAAGTACCTTTAAAGCCAAATTTCCCTATATTAAAATTTCTCTAACTCTCTCTAAATTTATAATACTCAAGGTATAATAAGCCCCCCCCCCCCAACCCGGCCCATGAGGGTAGTTCCGTTAGCACCTCTCTGTGAGGTTGAATTCAATCCATTGGTATTGTCCCAAGCTCGATCCAGTCTGTCCCACTCGGCGCAAACTCTCTGATATATCCACCACGCTGAAAATAGCACCGACAGGTATGACTCGAGCTTTCTTGGAGGTAAAATTCATCCCCTTCAACCTCATTCTGGGTCATTGGCATAGTAATGCAGGCTATATCTGTCCCATGGTCTGCACTGCTCAGAGCATTGGGCTGTGTCGTGACCCAATTGGTACTGGTCGTTATCGAGATATACGACGCTAATTCTCGATGATCTCTCTTGATACAGCACATATGTGTTCACAAGACCTTGGCTGTTCGTTTACCGTGCTGTGGTGAGAGCCGCGAAGGAAGCACCAGCGGCGAGATTGATTGATGGGAAGTGGGTGCACGTTGGCAAGACTTTCTCGAATTGAGTACTATCGACTGACCAGTAGGCCAACTGTTTACTAGTGCATTGTTACCAGCTGCAGTGTCTCTCCCAATCTGCACATAAGCAAAGTTTCCATCGCTGTCTTGCTCAAACACGTCGTATCTTCCGCCTCCGAGGAGGCCAGTCATATTTGGGGATAGTGGAACGACCGCCAATCTGCTTCCCGACGTGACTGTTTTTTGCTGAAGATGAGGTTGTCCATGTTGATGATGGTGAGAGTCTTGTTTCGGAGTATGGTGCGTTGCCTACCACAGCCACCTGATCACCAAGGAGCTGCCAGCGGTAGTAGAGATGTTCACATCGCTTACACTGTCTCCTTCATATGTGATAGCATGATTCACATTGTAGACGCCTTGCAAATAGTACGTCGGTCGAGTCTAACTTAAAGGGCTCTATTTGGGGCTGTATGGCGTCTGTATCGGTAACATCACACAGCAGCCGAGTAGCTTCAACCCCCTCCATACGTAGATCGTAACTGACCTCGGAAGTCGTATCCCACAGTAATATTCCAATTACCATGCTCGTGCCATTTGCGCTGCCATGTGACGAATCCATTACTACCTCGGTTCTGTTGGCCCATTGCGACCCATTTTGGGTGAAGGGGATTGTTGTATCATAGATCGGCGATTGAAGGCTTCCGCTATGGCCGTACTGCTAATGTATAAATGTAACGTAAAGGCGGAACCGCTTATATAGTACAGCAGCGCTTAACCTACGTCGTGATAATAAATACCCTACCTAGGTAAGGCCTAAACCTTTTAGCACCACAGCTACCGCCAGGTTTTAACCCCGTTCGACGGATGATAGTGCAGCAGTAGATGGTTCCGAAGACCTTAGTGAGCTCAAGGTCGATGTCGACGAATCCGGGGGCCAAAGGGTTATCATCTGCGCCGCTCTTCTAGCCACTGACTGACCTCTTTCGACCCTAACACGCCGCCTACAACTGCTGCAACGATCAACGGCGCTAAGACAACAGCAGCTCCACTTTTTCATGGACACGTTGTAGATTCATGTTATTTCTCTGCTGAGAAAATGTCCGCTACCTTAATAGATGCCTGGGCCTTTATTCTGGTATTCGCCGTCTTTGGATATGCGTCGAGTTGCATCTAATTTGAGACCGTCATCACCGATCTCGACAAACTCCGCAGTGGTTGCGTGTTGCGTGTCTTGGCCTCAAAAATAGATACCGAACTTTAGAACGCGCCGCCATGACCGCGAGCTGACTAGTGGTGCCCTCAGACTGATCAGCACGGCCGTCTTGCGCTGAGGGGAGTATGAGCAGTTGAGGGTCAGCGGTACTCCGGCTCCGGTCCGAGGTGGATATCGACTAGACAAGGAAGGCTGTATGGTTCAAGCCTGCGTGGACTGCTTAGCAAAAGACATGCGAAGTTCAACAGATTTTCACGATCGAAAAGGGGCCTCATCTATCTATGTAGGGTATTTGCATCTCATGGTACAAGACGTTAGATCCATTGCGGCGTGTACAAAATACCTGCCCGGGTGGGGAACGGAGGGAGCGACTAGCTGCTACTGACTTCACTTTCGTTTCTGAAATTCGCCAAGGCTGGAAGGTTGTGTCTTGTAGTTTCAGTGGCCACCTTTGGAGAAGCCAAGCCGCTTGGTTCGAGATCCTTGTGAGCATATGGACCCCCTAAACCACTGCCAGGCTGGCAGTGCCAGCCTGCCAAGTGATCTACAATTGTAGTGCACTCACTGTACTGGCCTTCAGCCTTCATCAACTAGTCGGGAAGACAGATTGTGCGCCTCGCGAAAGCGAAGATGTGGGACAGCAAGCGAGCCCAAAGCACGACAAATGCAGCGGACCAGTACTTAAGTAAGAAATCGGTTACGTTTAAGACATGTCTGAATCTGTAGACCCTTGGGTCTCGATTATTCTTACCGCAGTAGGTGCTACGAAGGCGACGGCGAAAATCGCGCGACACATGGTAGTCCTTTTTAAATAACAAAAGTTTGTTTTTCACATAAGATATCTTTTCTAAATCAAATACGAGAAGTATAACGAAAGGAACTTTATTGCTACTCCTATATAGGAGTATAATATGTAATATTATAATAAATGTTACATAAAATTCACAGATTTTAATTTATAATATTAACTATATAATCTAATATAATATCGGAAAAGATATATTATATTTAAATATATAACTTATATTACTAATATAGATTTATAATAATATAAAACGTTAAAACTAATAAATAGTTATATATATATACTACTATAACTCTAAGTATAATAAAGATTAATTTAAATGTTTAAGTTAATACGTATAGTATATAAAAAGTATTAAATATTTATATACATTAAGTTTAGATATTTATAGTTTTATAATAGTACTATAAATACTATTAAACTATAAAGATTTTAGTAAAATTAAAGTTTTTATATTATAAAATGTACTTTTTATATTTTAAACAATATACTTCTATTAAAATTAAAAAAGACGTTATAATAATAGTAGTATTAGATATTTAATAAAGTATATATAATATCTTTTATTATTATTCTTATTATTATTATTATTAATAATAATATTATTATTTTTCCTTACTATTAATATTATTCGAATAATAGTTAGTAGTATTTTTAATTTATAACTAATATTTACTTATTATTTTCTTTATTTTAATTTTAATAGAAATAATTAATTTAAAAAGTACTAAATCAATTTTATTTTCTAAATAAATTTCTAATTAATTTTAGTTATAACTATAGCTATAGTACTAAAAAATATATATAGGTATATATTCTTTATTTTTAGGTACGCGAATCTCTAGTAGTATTATTCTTAATTTATAAACGACTTAAAGGTATATAGTTCCTTTATATAGTAGTAAACGCTTAGAGACCTAGTATTTATAAAAGATATAATATT
>MAVT02000868.1:0-20042 GCA_001702395.2 Diaporthe helianthi | reverse complement strand
ATATAAAGGTAATATTATTATAAAGACCTTATACTTAAGTAAAGTATTAGTTTAGGTAAACTTTAAAGATATAGTAAATAGGAATAGTATTACTAATAGTACTATTATATTTAATAATAGTTATAAATTCTCTATTATTAACGTTATAGACCTTAGGTTTTATATAGAGCTCTATATAAATTATAATAATTACTAACTAGTTTTAAAGCTTACTATTTATATTACTATACTTATTAGTATTCTAGATACTAAAGGGAATTAAATAGTATTTAACTTAATAGTCCTTAATATAATTAAAGAAAGTATTAATATTATTTAGTATAACTTTATAGCCTTTTTAACTAATCTTTATAGGCTTAATAAAAGAGTTTTATATATTTAGGTAATATACTAAGAAGTAGTAAAAGAAGTATATATTAATAATAAGTAGGTATTACTTTACTTACTAAAAGAAGTTAGCTAAATCTACTACTATAAAGGTAATTAAACTAAAGCTACCTTTATAAAGGAGCTATATATATTATATAATAAGTTTTTCTTCTTAGAGTAATAATATATACTTATAGCTATAAGTCTATAGTAATAGAGCTAAGTAACTAGTACTATAAAGTACCTTAAAGTATTTACTAATAAAAGAAAATTATATTAGTAGGTACTTATAGAATACCCTAATAGTAGTTTATAGTAGCCTTAGTAGCTTAGGGTTAACTAGCTTTACTCTACTTAGGTACTTTTTAGGTAGCTACTTCTAGCTATAGTAGCTCTTTTAAGTATTATAGGTATTATACTACTACTCTTTAACTTCCTCCTCTTTTATCTATAAAGTATAGTATTTATAAGTAGTAGTAATAGAGTTAAAAGCTTAGTAAGTAGGTAGATTAAACTTAAGGGGTATTATAGTTATAGTATAGTTACTAAAAAAGTTAATTAATACTTATAATTAGTAGAAATAAAAGTAAAGTAGCTATATTAATAGCTTTAACTAACTTCTTAAGTTTTTAGTAAAAGTAGAGTAAGGGTAGTATATAGAGCGTTAATCATTATATAGAGATTCTAGTATTAGTAGTATTTTATACTTAAAAAAACGTTTAAATATAGCTAAATTTAGTTTATCGCTAAATTCTATTACCCCTTACGCTATAAGCGGAGGGTGACTAACGCAGTAAAGGCCCCCAGGTATGTGTTAATGATTCGTCTAAGCAAGCGCACATAGAATTTAGAAATACTACTCCGGGTACTTTCACATTAAATTTTATAATGTGAGATTGAAGTGCGGAATTCGATGATTTCGATATAAGGTAGCTACAAATTCCCCTAGTTCTATATTCACCGTTAATATAGATTAATTTAGCTTCTATACATTTATTATACCATATAATAATGAAGCCTCTTTACGAGTTAAATTAATTAAATTTAAATTTGAAATTGGTTAAATTTAATTAATCTTTTACAGTTTTAAGTAAGGCTTAAAGTAATATTTTAAAACCTATTTTAGTTCTCTAGTTATCGGTTAAGACGGCTTATTAGCTTATTAAAAACCTAAGTTTATAATTTAAACGCGCTTTTTAGTATTTTAATACATTCTTTAATTAAATTAATTACATTTAACTTACTTTAAACATTTCTAACATTTTTATATATTTTAATTATAATAGAACTTAATTCTTCGTATAAACTTATTTAACTATATCTTTTTATTATTTATAATATAAGTATATAAGTATATAGGTATATAGGTATATAGGTATATAGGTATATAAGTATATAGGTATATAAGTATATAAGCATACTAGTATACTATTATAACTCTATTTATATGAAAGTTTATTTTTTAATCCTAAGTTTAATCTTAAAGAATATATTTTATAAAAGTAAAGCTTTTAAACTAGTTATTTTAAATAAAATCATTAGGTTATTTATATTCTTATTTTAAGCCTTTAGTATTATATTAGCTAATTATACATTATATTAGAAAAGTATTACTAAGTCTTAGCTTATTCATTTTAAATTAAGAGTTTAATTATAAATATAGTAAGTTCTACTTTAAATACTATAACTTAAGAGTTAGTATAAATGTTAAGTAAGGGTATTTTTATTTTTATTTTAAGATTAGAAATAGCTATATTTATATATTTATATAATAGTTTAAATAAGAGTAAGTTCTTAAGCTATTAATTTAGCTTATATTTATACTATATATAATAATTAGTATAATATCTAGTTATATTAAACCTAAGAAATAGGTATATAACTAAGATTAATGATTTTTTAATATAACTACTAGGTTATTAAACGGCTAGTATTTTTATATAAAGTATATTAGGTTACTTTAAACTCTTGGAAGAATGAAAAATTATTCTAATTCCCCTTACTTATCAGTTATAAACCCTTTCTATTATCTTTAGAGCCTTATAGCTTTATAATAATATCTTAGTACTAGAAAAACAAATAGTATTATTTAAAATTCCTATTATTATTATACTAGTAATATTGTATAATCTTTAGTATAATAAAGTAATGTAAAGAAAAAGAAAAAAGTTTAAAGTAAAAAGCTTTATAAAATACTAGTTTAAATTATATACACTTTTAATATTTACTTATTAAGGTTGAATTAAGGTAACCTTTTATAATATAAGAGTAAATAACTCATATAATTTAGCTTTAAACCTTTATTTAAATAAGGATTTAAATAAGTATCTTATAATAAACTTTATTAAATATTTTACTTGTATCGTTTTATAAAATTAAAATATACCTTTATATTATTATACTTTATAATGTAAGTTTATAATAACTTATATATTAAGCTTTTTATTTTAATATTTCTAGTTCCTTATTTAATTCTTAGAAAAAGCCCGTACTTATTTAACAAAGATAGCTAAGTACTTTACTACTATGACTTTTATAACTCTCCCTAGGTTACTAAGGGGGGTAATAAGGTACTAGATACCTACGTATAAGCTTTTTACTACTATTGTAATGGTACGAGCTTGCAACTGCTAGATTCTAAGTCGTGGAGACTTAGAAATATGGTCTTTTGGCCGGGTCGTCTATCGCGTGGCAGTCGACGGACCCGTCTTACCCACACTGAGGTAATTGAAGTTCCCTAGGCAAAACATACCTAGGGTCCTATAATAGTCATGTTGGCATGTTTCTTTTACCTATGCCGTTTGCACGAGCAGCCTGCTTCCTAGACAAGGCACGAGCAGACTAGTGGTTTCTCCTTTCTTCGGCAAGGGTTGAAGAGCTGCTGAGCACAGACTCGAGACCGGGACGGCGAAACTACCAGGAGAACGCCGGGGGCTCTTGGCTACCGAGGTAGAGCGGTGCCAAGTCGATCTCGCACGTATTGGTCTAGCTCCCCCGTTGAACACTACTTGCTATACATTGTACAGACTCTTGTGTGACGCCAAATACGAATGGTGTTTCCGCCCCAGTGCCGTGCCGAAGCGGTGGGATGGAATCGGCTGGCTCAGAGGACCTTTCATCCAAAGCACGAGACCAAGATGAGGCCTTTACAACCAGTAGGCTGCCTCGCTGCGAGTTCTGACAAATTGTATGCCCAAACAGCAAAGTCATGACGCGAACAAAAATCAAAAAATCAAAAAGAGAAGAAGAAAAAGAAGGAAGCACTAGAGCCTTTTGTGGCTACACAAGTAGGGATCCGGGGACTATTGAATTGCTGTACTCATGAGGCAATGTCTCGCCCGAGACACCGCTCAACCTGGAGGGCCACGGCCTGCCCCAAGAACCTTCGGCATTCTTCAGCATGCAGCGTGCGCGTGCGGGCGCGATGGATGAAGAGGAAAAATAAGAGGCAAGCCCCCGCACGGGTTGCCGCAATAGTGACACGGGATCCAATAATCGGGATCTCAGTCACGGCTTGCGGCCTCGGGCCCAAGATTTCTTTCGCGTGTTCATGCAAGTCGGGAACAGCTGGCGATGGTTTGGCTGGAGCGATAAGGGCATTTCCAACGCATGGTAGCGAGATCGATGACCAGGAGACTCTTGTCTGCCTCCTTTTCCAAGGTTCACTCCCCGGCCGTGGCCCGTGACAGGGCGTATTGGATTCTGACTGGGACACAAAGGACCCGCAAAGATCTGCCAATGCAGTCAGAGATGCGGTTCAGCATGGATGCGAGAGGAGCTATGGGGGACAAACCTGCCCAGGTGGTTCAAATGTTGGTTGTGGCCTTTTTCTTTTTCTGGTTGTGGCCCCTACTTTTGCTGCCAGCAGTGCTGTATACGCCAACCTCATCAGGGTCGTAGGAACGAACGACAGGCTTGTCGACCCGGGACAGCGGCCCATCCATGCGGCCTCTGGTTTTGTCCCGTTCCAGTCCTTCTGCTCGGCGCCTGCCACCAAAGGACTGGAGGGAGCACTTGAGGTGCAAGAGCGAAATGATAGAATTGGTGACAAGATACTTCAGGAGGGGTTTAGGAGGCAGAAGGGGACATGCCGCAATCCACGATATTGGCTATACGGGGGCGTCCATTCTGTCAAATTCATTGGTGTCGTCTGGTTTATGCTGTGTCGTGGGTTCAAATGTTCTAGAGGGTCGAATTAAGGTTGCCGTCGAATTAAGGTTGCCTTTCCATCGGGCAGGGTTCTTGTCATGGGCTGTTAGCCCGCCTGGCTCCTTCCCTGCCACCGCAGTAACACTTGTGTGCGACTCCGCCCTCGTTGCTGAAGCCCATCCTGAATTTTGACTGCTCACAGTGCTCAGTGCTCGATCCGACCTGAGTATGGAGGAACGGCGCACCCCACCACGTCGAGCGGCTGAAGAGAAGAAGAAACTGGGGACAGTGGGCATCGTCAAGCCCCACCACGCTGCTGCGCCTGCTGCACTTTCGGCGGCCTACCACCCTCTGCAGCCTCGAATGCTTATGCACAACAGAACATGTCGTGCCTCGCGTCGACCTTCCCACGGCCAGGCCAGGCCACTCCCAACTCGAGCGACCTGCACTGCCCTGCACTGCATTGTGCATATGCAATTACGCAGGTCGACACGAGCGACGCACTCGCCCCAACATTCGACATCGCAGCTCTTCGACGTCAGCTTACCGCCTGCTGCCGAGTCGCCCAGTCCGCAGCGCGTCTTATCGCTGCTTACACATCTGTTCAAGCTGACACCGGCCTTCTCCCCTCCTTGCGTGGGCTCTTGGACCGCCATGCTTTCAAGGCCTTGAATCCTCCCAGCTCGGCCCCGTGTCCATCACCGCCACCTGCCGCCAGCGATAGGCTGTGCTGGTGGCCACGAGTCGCCTTGGTTTGGACCAGCCAGGAGGGCATTTCAGCTTCACGAGACTGCCGCCCTAGTCTGCTTCAGCCTTGGGCACCTCAGAACCCACCCAGCGCACGGCTACTGTGTACTCGACAGTTGGGACATCTATCCCACCTGCCTGCAGCGAAATTTAGCCGGCTGACGCTGGTTTGGGGGTGGGGGTGGTCCTGTCTCTCACGACAGCGCCAACATGGCATCAACACCCCGGTACACTCTCATTCGAGCAGTGGTCTACTGTGTACTGCTTCGTCGTGGTCGACCCACCAAGCCCGACCTGCGCGCTATTGATGAGAGCATCTGGGGCTTTCCCCAAAATGGGCTATGTCGCTCCTTGGCCCACGTCTTACCCGCGCTGAACGGAGACATCGGCAAGGCAGTATCTTGCACCGCCGCCACCGCTTGATCACCTCCCAGTACAACCATCCGCACGATATCTGGGGTCGCGCAGCCAATATAGCAGCCCACGATTCCCATGAGTTGGTAACATGCAAGCTTATGCACACGCTCACGCGCCTTCACAATGGGCCTTCCGTGCAGCAGATTTGTTTGCATGGTCTGCGCTGCAGGTTCTTCATTGCAGCCTCTGCACTGCAGCAGTGGAGCATGCCTCCCACCATCTTACTCTTCGTGGCAACTCATAACAGGGGTCTGGCGTGCTGCGGATGAACTATGTCGGGTGCTCACTGCTCACCTGAGCGAGCAGGCTCGTCAAGTGTCTTGTTCTCGTTCCTGGCAATTGGGCAACAGAGAGGACTTTGCAGCTCGAGTTCCATGGGACTCGTTTTGGGCATGCAATGGCACAGATTGTAGCCTGCGCACACCAGAAAGTTCTCACTATGGGTGCAGTCTGGCAATAATGACCAAAACACTGGTACATAGTCTCGCAAAGTATCCGGGAACTGTCGCATTGGCGGAGCGGCAGGTACACACACTAGTCCAGCGGTTCTATGACCAACACACTACCGGCTTCTGTGAAGATTGCTTGTGACCAATTGGGCGCTCATCCAGTCGACCCAACATAGATACAGACTGCACTCAACCGCGATCATCGTTAGGAGGCGCCCTACTCTATTTGGGGGGCATGTCAACATCACCCGCCGCTCAAATCAACTCTCTTCGGTGTGGTGCAGCCTATAGAGTGCTGCGAGCCAACGACATCAGCCCCCTGGGCTTTCCAAGTGTATCCTGTGAACCAACAGGAGAACGTCTTACCCTCCAGCGAACCCCCAGACAAACCTACTTCCCACACCCCCACCCGCTCAGGAACAATCCAATATGGCTGCTTCTCACGCTCAGATAGCCTGAGTCTCACACGAAAACAAGAAGAAAGCCGTTGAAACGCGGAGGTGACCACTGTTTGTTGGACCAAAAAGCAATGTGAGCCAAAAAGACCAGGTTAAAGGCCTACAGAATCAGAGTAGAGCTCCGCCCAGCCAGCCAGCACGACCACTCTGGTGGCTTTTGCCTTTACACGGCTCTGCCAGAGGCAGATCATGTCCTCATTTGGTAACAAGAAGTCTTCCTGTGAAAGCCACCATGGGCAGATCTCAATATAATTGGGGTAGAAAAGTCGGCAGTCACCCGTCGACCTGGTACTATCAAGCTGTCCAGACCCCCCGCTGGCTCCATCAGGTGGAGCAAATAAATAACTGGCACTGTTTGTGCTTGCGACGGGCTCAGGGATCCGAAGGACGCCATCCCTTGAAAGTTGAATTAAAGAGACCGATCAGTAACCCGGGGGTGACACGGGTAGGACAGAGTCACCCGTTAGCCTCGCGCCAGTTTTGAGGCCGGGGCTGGCTGATATGAATGACGGGCAGTGCGGAACGTTGGGAGGTATTAGGGGCCCGGTCAAGCACTAGTCCTTGGAAGTCCTTGGTAGTCCGAGGTACTTGCAGGCTGCATCATGTGGTCACACCCCTGAGCATGTCAAGTGGCCCCCTGCTACACCTCCCTTCCTTGTCAACGTATTTTCGACGTGGAAATCGACCTCGACCTCTTTGCCCTTGGCTTCTTGCCCGTATTCCTCGCATTCCGGACACCTGATTACCTCTCCCACGGCAATGGGCGTGTCTGTTACTCACGTTGGTTATCCCGGCACGATGTCGCTGACCGGATTGGCTGTCTGGTAGCAGACCCGACGTCCTCACTTAGCACCGAATTTGACCCGAGTGGAGTGGAGTGAGCCCATTCGAGGACATCTGGGCTGCCTTACTTGTGGTGGGTGGTTGGTCTTTTGTGCAGTAAGTGCTGCAGGGACCGAATTACGCGACACATGCCCAATCCCCCCCCGGACGTTGGACATTTCAACGCATGGCTAGCGGTAGAGTCCCGTTTCTCACGTTCGATTTCTCATCCTCCTAGGGTGCCACCTGCGTAGGGGCTGTTCATAGACTGTGGCCGATCGTTAACGTCCGCTGCCTTGGCCGCAGTTCCGACCACCAAGTGGACTAACCCACCTTGGGTATATACACAACCTGAATTGCAATCATAAGACAGCGTCTGCTTTAAGTGCGGATCTGGGTTTCTCTCGTGCCATATTTACAAGCTCTCTCCCGCCTTCGAACCCACGAGTCCCAGTTACTTTTACTATACGCCTTCTTGACCGGCTAACACATATACCTTGGGAGAATCACTCACAGCACAAGCTCCTAGATCTCCTTCGCTCGTCTCACAATTCCACTTACTCGTCTTCCTAGTGAGATAGCCTCGTATATACTTATCCAAGCCCAGTCTTGCGTCTTCATCGACCCAGGCTACCTGGCACATCCAGCACCAACCATATACCCACCGAGGCCGTTACTCAACTCATACCGTACCACACAAACTAGCTCTCCCTCAACATTGACTCGAGCCGTCAACGACAGAAACGAACCCAATCTTCCAGGAGCGGCGGCCCACAGCAGCCATGGCTACCGCTACCAAACAACGTCAGCCCCGCCTTCGAGCATCCTGTGATGGCTGTTTCCTCGCCAAAGTCAAGTGTTCTAAGGCAAGACCGATATGTTCCAGATGCCTTACCTGTGGCATAGAATGTCGTTACTCGCCCTCGAGCAGAGCGGGAAAGCCGAAGGCCTCGGAAAGCTCAAAGGAACAAGCAGCACTCCAAGAATCGACTGGCAACAACACAGTACCCAACAACAACAACAACAACATGATGTACGGCGTCCATAGTGGCATGCCTGGCATTTATGAAAGAGGCTGGATTACACCGCCTACGAGCATTGATGGCTCCATGAGTCGCACTCAGTCAATATCATCCGGTCTCACCTTCATGGGGGTAGATGGCAGCCCGCCGGCGCCTGCGGACCCCAGCCTGGCCACTGAGATGTACGGCCCTGGGATACCATGGACTCCTCCGAGTGAGATGCCTACTCAGTTCACCGAAGCCTGTATCCCGAATACGATTCCCAATGATAATATACATCGTCGTTCTCAATCTTACGACATGGGCTCTGGCGCCATTGGTTGGATGGACACAAAAGGGCTTGAGTTGTTCAGTTTCAATCAGGTCTCCACACCAGCGCCGAACTGTTTCCCCAGCCCGACAGTGACGCCCATTCACCGGCAGACCCCATCAAGGTCGAAATCGAGAGCATCCAACTACAACTCGTCTGGCGGCTCTTGCACGTGTTTCACGGTCTGTCTACAGTCACTGCAGGCTCTACACAATGCATCTTCCCCCGCAGCCCCGCCATTTGACTTGGTGCTTTCCCTCAACCGAAAAGCAGTTGAGGGATGCGCAGCTATGCTTGGTATAATCGCCCTTCCATCATGTCTTGTATAACTCACCACCAGACACAGATGCTAACGCCCACTAAGCGTGCACGCGGTGTATGAGAAGATCAGGTACTCATACGGCTGCCATGCTGCTAGCAACGGTGATAGGCACAATTACTTCTTTCTATAAGAACGCCTCACAGTCTTATTTTGATCACGAAGGACCATCGAGTGCTCAGATGGCCACACAAATCTCGACTTCGTCAATTGCAACAAGTAACGGTTTGACAGGATTAGGAGTAAGCCTAGGCGCATACACCGTCAATAGCGAGGACAGCCGGTGGTTGGAACTGGAGATACTTGCACGTGAGCTTCGGAAGCTCGAGGAAGTGTATGCAAACTTCCGAGAGGTATGTTCGGAATTGTCAGAGGACCCCGAGGTGAGCAGGGCGATGCTCGGGTACCTGGGCCAGAACCTGGGATCTACCATGCAGGTGATCACCCATCGGAAGGGCGACATTGGATTCCCGTGACGAATCGATCCTTTCAATGTTGTCTCTCACCCCTGGCCCCACCCACCCCCCTCCCACTTCGGGGGTTTGGGGTACCGGTACCCGACTGACTGCACATCTTACGCAAAGCGCAAAGCCGTTATGCCTTCCTGAAGTCTGGACAAGGAACTGCGACGCCCGGCATGAAACAACAACAACAACAACAGATTGCGGTATTTGTCTTGGTCGGCAACAGAGTCACACAACGAGCAAGTGAAAAGGGGGATTGATCAAGACTTTGCTCTGTTTTACGTTGCCGGCACTTTTGACAGCGGAACCTTGCGTTGCTACGAGCGTTTTTCAGGTCATGATTCAAATAAAAAATTGCCCCTATCAACAAGCTACCACAGACAGTACTTTGCTTAAGCGATTCTTGCGACCAAGTTGGACTCATAGTCATAGATCAGATGAAGCTGCTACCAGGGGAGGGGGGTGCGTGGGACTTTACCATTCAGTGCGGTATCATTTCAGGACACGATTATGAGACAGGCAGGACAGGAGCACATGCAGAGGACCCGGGGCTGGCCTTGGGCCCCAGACGAGATTCACAAGCAGACTAACGAGAGGCTCGCACTTTTGGGGAGTAGGGAGGGGGGGGCTGGGCTGAGATAGGGAGAGGTATTGCCACCACGGTCGTGAGCTGGAAAGACGGAACGGCGTAATGGACTCAACAGGTTATCTTTCCTTGGCGGTTGATAAGCAAGGTGTGGGGAGCGGCGTGACAAGTCTATGATTGGAATGGTGGGATCTCAACGCCTCCCAATGCTACTCTCGAGAGTGTCCTGGGTTTCCTGAGCTAATCTGGCTTATTTCTAAGTAAATAGACACAGCCTCTGTCTCTCTCTCTCTCTCTCTGTGTGTGTGTGTGTGTGTGCCTCGTCTGTGAATGGTTGTACGATATTACTGTGCATTGAGACTTCTCTCCCGCCTGGAGAATTTGGCATTGGCGGGCTGGAGCTAAGAACCCGCCGGCGCCTTCTCGTCGCATCCGAGAGGAACGTTCGGGAAGGTTTGGGGGGGGGGGAGTGGGAGAAGCGTACTGTCTGTGTGCAGGAGACTAGGCTCGCCCGTCGACATTTGTGGGCGCACAGCATGAGTACCATGTGCTCGATGTATGTACACTGGGTAGGTGGCACGGTGGCCGAGAAGATAGTCCCACACGGCCCCAAGTTACTATCACTGGGCCAGTTCATGTCCTGCTCCCACTGAAAGATTGGCAGTTGCGAGCCATGAGCCAGCGATGCTTTCTTCCCCAGAAGTTACCCTTTCACCCCCCAGCCTAGACCAGGGGGGCCGGGGGGGAAGGCATGGGGCAGACAGGGGGCAGACAGGGGGCAGGGCATCATCACATGCTGTCGTGGCTGCCCCCAGCTGAAACTGTCACCCCCAAGCAGCTGGGCAAGTCTCTTAAGGAAGAGCCTTGTGTGCACCTCTTCTTCCTCCCCAACCTGTGCTTGCCGAGAAATGGACCGAGTGCCAGGCTAGAGATCTGGTGCAGACGGCGGGCCTTCTGCAGTGGGATCATTACATCATTAAGTGGAGATGTCCGAAGGCAGGGTGTGAGAACTAGGGCTGAGCTACCTAGGTACTGCTTGTGTAGCAAGAGGATTTAAGGAATAAGCTTTCGGGAGCCGTCACAACTGGGCCAGCCCTGGAGCCAATGGGTAAATTTTGTACGAGCTTGTGTATGTGAGAGAGACTTGTTGTTTTGTTTTGTTTTGTTTTGTTTGTGTTAGACTGTGGTAGTTTCACATGTAGAGGTGTGTCCATCCGGGGACTTGATGGGCAAGGATAATGCACCCAGCAACATACATGCAACATATAACATCTACATACTTACATAAATACCCCAGGGTACATGTGTGGCAAGGGTACTTGGGGTACTTACTCAGGTACTCGTGCCCGTCCCACCGGGACCAAGTCTGTGAGGGAACCTTCCAAGGCTTCCACAGCACCTGCCGCTTCTGCCCTGATAGCCTCCTCTAACTGGCCGGCGCGCAGATGCTTATACCATTTTAGTCCTGGGGTCCTTTGAGGCTCCCGTGGCCCCGACCCCCACTTTTGACTTTGTGGTCCCATGGGGAAAGTTGACCCGCGATGGTAGTCACTCGAGGATGAGACGTGGTAGCAGGACGGTCATGTTGCAGACTTTAACACAGCACTTGAGGCCCAGGTGATTAGTCCCTTCATTTGACAATCTGTCTGTCAACGCAACGAGGGCTCACGGATAAAGGGTGCTAGGTGCTCACAGGTATCACGCTCGGGATCCCACAGCATCTTGGCACATGTGACAGCGGGTACTCGAGTCGATCTCTCCAGATGTCAACGATGCAAGGCCCTGGGGCTGCTGCACTGCTCAAGTGCTCAACCACGGCACGGCTGGCCAGACAGGGGTGGAAGGGGGAGGTTACCCGACACTCTGGTACCGCAGTAGTCTGGGGTGGCCTGGCTCCAGGGCTGTGGGATCAGGCCTAGGTACCTAGGTACCCACAGGAGGGTGCGATAGGAGCTGGAGATTAGGCCCTGCGCTTACCCAGGTAGGAAGATCATTACCTTATTTCGTTGATGCTCTTCCTGCCTACCACCCTTCTTGGTGAAGGTTGGGTTGAAGGCCGTCTGACGGCATTGGATGTGGGCAAAGTTCAGCCCTTACCCAGCGATCTTTGGCAACCTTGAACGGCGCCACTGATACTTTGCGACTGTGTGTGCCACCTTTTTCTTTTTCTTCTCAAGAGAGAGCCTCCCTGCTTCTTTTGCACTACGTGTCTGAAGGCTTGCTACCCCATTCCAAGCGGGCCGCAAGACTTGCATGAGCTATGCTGCAGCCCAGAGCAGAACGACGGTCGTGTTGTGCAACGTGGGCCACTTCCTATTCTGGCCGCCTTCGTGCCGAACACCCCCGACCACTCGGCACATCCACCGCTGATATCAGCACTTGTTAGCTTGACGAAAACCGAAACCACTTACTTGCCCTGCTCGGAGTGCCGAGTCTCGTCGGTCCCGGCCTGAGTCCCGCTTTCACCGCCAAGGTCGGCCTTATTTCACAACATTTTTTTATTCCATTTCATTTTTTATTTTATTTTTTTTTAAAAAAAAATCACCCCCAAAAGCGCTGGAGTCAGAGGCCTTGGGATGGAACGCTTCAGCAGCGATTTAGTAGTGTTCCCCCACAAAAGGGATCAGCCTCACACCTTGATGCCTTGATGACCATGGCGCGGGCGTGCTGAAAGGGAGTTTGCCGGGGAATCCATGCACACGTTGCCAAAGTGCACGTTGGCCAGGTGGCCAAGCATGTGTGCCGCAAGATGCGCGTGCGGAACCTCTGCTTGTCATTGCTTCTCTTGACGGATCCGGTATCCACCTTCGGGCGGCAGCAGCTCAAGTGCTTCAAATGTTCTGCTGCCTGCTGCCTGCTGCCTGCTCCAGATCTTGGCTCATCGGCGAGCTTAATGAATTGATCAGCGTCACACGCGTCCGATCGGCACCCGGCACTAGATCGAATGCGACCACCTGGGCAAGCATGTGCGAGGTCGTAGCATATCAACTATCAACCGCGGCGACATCTGGACGGCACCCCCGGCGACGATCCATGACCATGCAGCACTCAGTGCATGGCCTGAGATAGTGGCATACCTTGCCATAGTCTGCAGGCGCGAACACAGCCGCATCCTTTTTCCTTCCTGGCCGAGCTCGGCCAGTTCTCATCAGCCAGCGACGGCATGAAGATGGTGGTCGCGAGGGACTGGATTGACCGGTTGCAGCAGGACCACGGTGTCGGGGATTCAGTGGCGCATCACGCGCAGCAGGAGGACTTGGGGCAGGCCGTCAAACGACAAGGCCAAGCCGCAGTTTTGAGGTCCTCCCCGGACGAACTTGCTCACGTGAGAATCTATGGCCAGATGAATGTGTTGGGGTCCCCTTTTCCGAACCCCCTCAAGCTTGGAGATCGCTGCAGTGGGTCGTTTACTTTAGTATCTTGAAACTCGACACTCGACACTCGACACTCGACACTCGACGCTCGACACTCGACGCTCGTGCACACGCCCCTGTTGGCGTCTAAAGAGTAAGCTGACGACATGCACCTCCGACAGACCCGTCTGAACTCCAAGGCACCCCCTGGGGCCTGGTACCATCTCGTGCTGACTGTGTCCACGAATCAGTTCTCCTAGGAATCCTCCCGCAACATTTAAAACTGTTTCCTGAAGGCATCCCCCAAGGCCCACCCCCCGGGCAACGTGGGACACCACTTGGCCTCTTCCCCATGCGGAAAGTAGACAGACACATCGAAATGCTCGCAAGCGGCTTCCCTGGCCCAATCATATTCAGACCACCCATGCTGCACAACCTGTCGTGCATCTAGACTACTTGATGGATGTATCTTCGGACGACATCCCGTTCCCGTCTGAATGCACGGCGGCCTGGGCGCCTCACTTCCCATCCTCCGCACCGTCCTTCCTCGTGCCGCACAAGGGCCAGACAAACCGAGCAGTACCGTGCGATATCTTGAGTAATCGCGGTGGTTTTACACTCGGAGTAGCTAGGGTGTCATGAGATGAGGCCTGCGTGGCTTGTAGCCCGCTTCCAACTGCCGACAGTAGTACCACCCTCAAGTGCTCCGTCCAGGAGGAATGGGTGTGAGGTTGATTTATCTGATCGATCAAGATGCGAGCAATCCTGTTATCTTGCGGGGCATTCTTCAAATGTTCCCTTCCGATTTCCGGGCCCCTCATTTTGACAGAACACGTGCTGACTGAGTGCTCCAGGGTGATCAGTGGAACTGACATCTAGTAGCAGCTAGAGCACTGAGTACACGAGCACGGGTACATTCAATGTTGTAATATCTAGCTGTTGGCTTCGACTTAACCAGGTGAGTTCGAGATACTCTGCTAAATCCTAACCTTCGAGAAGGTCAGGCACCATATACTAGAGACCAAGCAGGTTGAGTATCCGTCCAGCTCACTAAGTACACACTTACTTCAACATCTTCCAAAGTTCCCTTTTCCCTATTCAACTTCAAGGAAAGGTTAACTTCCAACAAAAAAGGAAAAGTGAGCTGTCACATCAATCCTGCGTGATAACTGTCGGTTTGCTGTCTGTGCGGACAAGATCGATGTCCCGGACGAGGCCACCTACCTAGGTACACATGTAGAGTGTGTTAAGGCACCGACTGGCCCCTCCTGAAGTCGTTAGGACCCTGTAGGTTTTGTGTTGCTTTCAAGCATCGAATTCGAAAGAGGCGGCGACTTTAATCAGGGATATCAGCCATGGCACGGGCCGTTACAGTATGGAGCAGAGCTGTGAATTGATGCTCTAGCTTGTGCGACGTTGTCGTGGCACATTGCGCCTGGGGTCTACAGCAGAGGTCGTTCACGAACGCGCAGCGGCACTGCACCTGCACCTGTGCTGCAAGTGGAATACGAGCAAGACTCGGTCACGGAATTGGGATGTCTTTCTCTTTCCCGCCAACAGCAACCTTTGCCTTTGATGTTACCATGGGATGGGGTGATATGATATTCGTCCAAGTGCATGTGGCTTAATTAACTTTATATGAATGTGAAACCCTACCCCACGCCTTGTGTGTGTGTGTGCACTTGAGCACTGTAGAACCCGGCCACCGGGTGGTGAGGAGGCCAGGGTCCACCCCCCCCCCATGTGGCCTTCTCCTCAACAACAACAACATTTGTTTGAAAACAACAGCCTGTTCTTGAGAACATGTCTCGCAGCAAAAACCCATATGCATAGCTAGGTAGCATGTATTCCCGTCCATCCCCCTCCTTGCGATTTGACGCAAAAAAATGCAAACAGAAAATACTAAGGCCAAGACAAAGGCAGCGCTGCTGGCAGTGCAGATGGTGGCGTCAAGTGCTGGTGCTGTGCTGCTCAAGTGCCTTAGACGGCGTTCCCGCCGGTCAGCTTGATCACTTGACCTACGACACACAAAGTTAGCAAGAACTGTAAATGTACCAAGAACCACCTCGTCGATATTGCGGATGGGATAGATGGGATGATGAGGCTTTGGTATTATTTTCAAAGTTGGGTAAATAAGCCTAGGAGGTTTTTGATGCATGCACACGTACCATTGATCCACTCGCCCTCGTCGCTGCAGAGGGTGAAGACGGCCTTGCCGATGTCGGCGGGGGTGCCGACACGCTTGAGGGGGCACATGTTGGCGAGGCCCTGATCGATGATGTCCATGGGCATGCCCTTGTAGCCGTTGGGGACGTAGTGCCAGGCGTTCTCGTCAAACATGTCGGTCTTGACACCACCAGGGGCGATGGCGTTGACGGTCATGCCCTTCTCGCCGCAGTCGACGGCAAAGGCGCGGGTGAAGCCCTCGATGGCGGCCTTGGAGCCGGCGTACAGGGCGTGGTTGTGAATACCGCCGATGCTGGCGGCGATTGACGAGGTCATGATCAGCCGGCCGCCGCGCCTGCAGTGCTTGAGGGCCTGCTGGGCGACAAAGAACTGGCCGCGGCAGTTGAGCCCAAAGACCTTGTCGAACAGCTCGGGCGTCACGTCCAGCTCGGGGCACCAGACCTCCATGCCCGAGTTGGAGATGACAAAGTCGATGTGGCCAAAGTGCCCGATAGCCTTGTCAAACAGCCCGCTCACAGACTCGGGGTCGCTGATGTCGGCCTGCAGGGCCACGCCCTTGGACCCCAGCTTGGCAAGCTCGGCGACCACCTCGTCGGCCGACTTGGCCGAGCTCCCGTAGTTGACGACAATGTTGGCCCCGCGGCGGCCCAGCTCGATGGCGATCCCCTTGCCGATCCCGCGGCCTGCACCAGTAATCAGTGCGACCTTGCCGGCGAGAGGGCGGGCTGGGTCGTATTGCAATTGAGTGGTGGTCGAGGTGCTGGCGCCCGAGGACGCAGCAACGTCTACTGCTGAGGGAGCCATTTTTTCGCTGGTGACCTGGGCAGGCTTACGGCACAGTACAGTACAATATGATGGGAAAGGGTTACCTACTTAAGTAGATAATGCGATTTGATACCAAAAAAAAATAAAAAAATAAGACGTCGACGATGCGGGCCCGGGGATGCCTTTCAAAACTTCACTCACTTCACCACTGATGACCACGAGCGGCCGTGGTATATAAGGCCAGATCCGGACAATATCGTCGTCTTCCCCCCCGCCCCCTTGGGGGGGAAAAAAAAGTCCGGGCCCAGCTGAAGCTCCGTCTAGTTGGGGTAAAACGACGGGCAAGGGGCACCTCGGGCGGCCGGGCGCCTGGGGGCGGACAGGGGACTCGGTCCCGCTGCTCGGATGCCGGTTTGACGTTGCGTACCATCGGTCCTGATTCGGCTATGTACTTGTTTGTAATGTACTTGACATGCCCATGGCGGAATTACGGGGCTCGCAGACTCGCAGACTCGCAGACACAGATACGTAACTGACCATGGGCAGCCATACCCCGAAATAGAAACACGCTGATGTTTTAATTCTGCTCGAGATGCAATCAATAGTCCTTTGGATCGTTGCCGGCTCGGGACGCTCAGATAACCAGAAAGGCCGTGCTAGTTGCTGCCCAGCTGCCCCATCGGACGTCCGGACACACTGCCAACTACCTCAGCACCACAGATATCTGGGCCACTACACCTCAGCTCAAATCCAACCCCAAGTCTCTCGGGTTGAGACAAGACATCGGACGAAATGATTTGTTTCTTATCGCCGAGCGTCATCATGTCGTTGTAGTGTCCTGTGCGTCCGTGTTCGAGCCCGCGATGTCTTGAGACCATTCACCCGCGTCAGCTGGTAGACTAGAATAGTCATAGCAATAGCACGCACCATGCTCGTGGTTCGGACGGCCAGCCATGGCCAATGTCAAGCCATGTTCGACGTCTGCCCTCGATGTCCTGATTATCCTAGTTGACCTCCTCTATGGTGCTTCCGGCGTGATATTGTATCCAAAACAATTCATACAAAATCTGATCTCTGACGATAGTTGGAAGACCACGCGCAATAAAAATACTCGACGGATTCTGAGCTTGGCACACACCATAAATACCATGGCCACGAACACGCCGTCACTCGAGCCGCCACCCTGTGTATCCCGAAAACCTGCATGAGATGGACTTACACCCGTGTGGTTTTGCCGCGCTCTGCCCGCGTGTCCCGAGAAGGTGCGCTGCCATGCAGGTACTCGAACGTAGTCTTTTTGCGGCTCGCCACAAATCCCAAAGGATCTGGGGCCGAAAATCCGGATCCCATCATGCACCATCAACGAAGAAAAAAAAAGTAAAAACCGCGTCACCCGGTGGGAAGGAACTGCTTCGCATTCGAGGAAGATGAAGAATAATTCTCAAGGGTTGTCTGTCCTGAAGTCGGGCGAGGGACGGCCACCCCTTTTTGGGGTGCCGAGCTGACCAATCGGTTGCGTTATCGTGGACAGTACACAAGCCCTCACACAAAGGTTGCATCTTGCACTGCAGGCCCAGAAAAGTATAAGCAAAAGAACCCTGCATACAGGCGCCGCGGGCATGTTTGCAAGCCGCCATGTTGTACGTAGGCAGAGCAAATAAACCGCCGCATAGTCGCCACAAGAATCCCCGTTGCGTGTGTGTGTGTGTGTGTGTGTGTGTGTGTCTGTGTGTGAGCGTGTGTGTGTGTGTGTCAGCGTGTGTGGAAGAGAACAAGTTTGCAGAAGTGCATTGGGCACCCGAATTATGTGTCAGTCGAGCGTTATACCGCCGGTTTGATTGGATACACACCGACGACGACGACGACGACGACAACAACAACAACAACAACAACAAAATCAAGAGGGCGACCCACCTCGGCGATGGGTCAAGACCAAGCAACCACTGACAAGCCCCGGCGGCTTCCCTTGGTGATTCACCAAGTCTCGAACGAACCTTGGAAGGTGTGGAATCACCATGCAGCCTGCCCAGGTGGTGTCAACTGGTGTGAGCAAGCGTTTGTGTGACAAGATTTCCTGGCCCGCATCAGGTCTTGGTTGAGTCAGTTGTGGAAATTGTATGATGACCTTGTGAGTCGCAACTTTCTTTTTTCTTGCCCATTGTGGGTACCTAGGTAGGTTCGAGAAGTAAGGCCCGCAGCGTGGGCTGCATGGCTGTCGTGCTATAGTGACGCAAGCTTGGTCCATGTGTAGGCTGTGCGTAACTACCGAGATACTAAGGAAGAGCTGTTGGACTCCGGTGGGATTGGACTGCGACTTTGGAAAGGTAAAATGGGATGTCGAGGGTTTGCGGCCTCGGACAGGGTCGCGGGCAGCGAAGAGAAGAAGACAGGACTTCAGGATCGCGAGATGTGGGTTGTTATTTTCTGGCGAGTACCTAAGTACCTACTAGGTAGGTACTGTGGGTATACCTAGGTACACACGAATATGGCCAAATGCATGCAATGTCTTCAATCATAGCCACCCCCCCCCACCTCTCTCATTCCAGGCGGGCTGCGTCCAGACCCTGCACCCTGCAGGCAGCCACGACTGCTGTATATGGCAAGTGGGGACCGAGATGGAGAGCGCCCATTCGCTGCGTGAGATGTAGGGGACACCCCAGTCCTCTGCCCGTCATCAACCTGGAGAAGTGTGTGGGTGAGGAGTCTAGAGCAGGGTTGCTCCACATTCCACTTTCTTATTTTCACCCGCCTTCCACGACCGTCCACGACCCGTGGCGGGCTAAACCCGACCCAACACAACTTGAAATGCGTGTCGGATTTGCAAATACCAACCATTCCTTCTCTGCCCAGGCACCAGCGTATTCGCCCCGCGGACCAACGACCTTCAATGTTGTATGCCGCGGCTGTGCGGGCGTGCGTGCGTAGATCTCTGTTTGCGTCTACAGGTCGGGTGCTACTTAAGTAAATTATTCATTTAACCTCAAAATCGGACGGAGCTCCCCCAAACATTCTGTCCCTCGCCATCCAGCGGCCGCAAGCCTCAGCCTTTGCTAGGGCTGAGTTGCTACGGCCATTTGCTGCGGGGCTGAAGCCGAAATACGCTTCTAAGTCGGAGATAGGCGTGGCTGATTGGGGCGCCCGGGACTTCAGAACAGCGGCAGGATTTCTTGAAAAATTGACGAGCCTTGCTGGCGTCCTGATTCGCGAAGCCCCAAAACGAAGCTTTTGCGCGTCGGCTGTCAGTGGCTTGTGGGATGCCTAGGGTTGCTCAAGTGCTGGCCCACCTCTGCCTCGTAACGCATCAAACTGCGCTGGCTCACTTCTCGTCATGCGAGGGGGTCATCAGCGTTTCATGCCAGAATGAAGCTTGGTGCCCCGCCCCGATCAGAGGATCCATGTTTAAATCCTACTCTACCGCCTGACGTCCGTATACTGGATTTTCGACCCACGCCTCGGGGTGTGTCGAAATACTGGTGTGTGGTTGGGGTTGAAGCAGTAGATCCACAATGTGAAGATGCCAGCAGATTTTGGTGAGAAGTACAACTACATGTGTGAGACATAGCTTGGCTCATTTGAATAGGCCCTATCAAATCAAAAATGACCTGCCATCATGAATCATCACACT
>MAVT02000867.1:0-20065 GCA_001702395.2 Diaporthe helianthi | reverse complement strand
AATATTATTAAATTTAAACTTTTAATTAAATTAATTTTTATATTTATTTATAGTAAAGTTATTGTATATATATTTACCCCAATTAAATAGCTTTAGGTTAATATTCTAATTTAAACTAGCTTAGAACTTGTATTTAACTAGCTCTAGTTAGGTTAAGTAGCGGCTTACAAACTAGTTTTAGCGAAAACCTTTCTTTTTCTTAACACCTAAGCTACTATAAGTTTATTTTTTTTTGCAATCTAGATTATTACTACTATTAAAGGGCGCGCAACTTTTATAATAACTATATTCCCTTATAGTAGCTAATTTGTATCTAGTTTTAAACTAGCTATAAATACCTTGCGAAAAACTTTATTTATAGATTTATATTTTATCTCTTTTATAATTCAATTACTAGTATAACCTATACCTATACTAGTAAGTTCTTCTCTAGCAAAGCTTTATCTCGCTACGCTAAAAAGTTATATAATTGCATGCACTTCCTATAAAGTAAACCTTTTAAAGGTCCTCTAACAAAGGCTGCTTTAAATTAAAGTTTAAGTATATTAAATAAAACCCTTTTAGGTTTATCTTACTTTTTATTTTTACTAACTAAGTATATAAAATACTTTTATTGTATTTGCTATATTGCTAGCTTTTACTATAATATTCTTTTAAATATTTTTATTTTATTCCTACTAAGCAATTTATATTTAGTTTTAAACCCTTTAGCTATATAATACTTAACTATATATATACCTAACTACAATAAGGTTTAACAAAAGGAAGAAGCTAAGGGCCCTATTTATATCTTTTTAGCTGCAAGTTTAAATACTAGTTAGAATAACATAAAGCCTTTTAGCCTAAAGGATAAAAGTAGTCCTATAGCTTCTGCTATAAAGGTTACAAATACTATTTCTTTATAAGTTTAAGAGTAGCTTGCAATATAGCTACAAGTATAGCCTAAAGAGCACTTACTATAAACTTGTCAAAGCGCAATATATATTTTTTTACTTACCTACATTGTTTAAAGCTAATATATAAGTAAATTCTCTAAAACTACGCTAAAGTAGCTGCACAAGTATAACCCTATATATATTGTTAAGCTTATATAGAATATAGTTAACTACATTATTTGCTATAACATAATAGCACTACTTTATATTAATTTAATTATTATTAGGTATTTAAGCTATAAACTTAACTAAAACTAATTTATAATAAATATAGTATTTTTTCTAGCTATTTTATTAACTAGTATAAGCTTTTACTAGCTTAAGCTTTAGCCTTAGTTTTTTAACTATAAGCCCTTACTACTTAGTTTTTTCCTTTTTTTGCTTTATTTTTTCTTTTGCTATTTATAGCTTGTAATATTAAGCTTTTGTTTATACAAAAAGTAATTGAGTAAACTATACTAGTATAGTTATAATAGTTGCTAAAAACGTTAGTACTATAAACTAGCTACCCCATAGGCCTAATAAGCTAAATATATAGCTTTTCTTAAAAAGTAGTTTAAAACTAGTTCTAAAAGTAGTAATATAGGCATTGTATAAATATATTAAATTAACTTTAAAATTTGTTATATCTTTATAGCATTAAAGCTACTAGAAAAGTTAAACTTTTAAACAAGCTATAATAAAGGTAGTAGATTATTATTGCTTTCCTTAGATATAGTACTACTAGGCCTAAGTATAAAGGGTTGTAGTAATAGAGCGCAATAGCGTTTTTAAACTAATTAAAAGCTAGTTTTATTTAACTTACTAAAGCTTTGCAAAAATATTAAAGGTAGATTAAAAACTATAGAAAAGGAAGTTATACTAAGTAGGTTAGAGGCAGCTTGTATTAGTTAGCTAAACTATAGATTAATTTTACCTTAGTAATTATTTTAAATCTAATGTTATTAATATTATAAATATAACTTTTAAAAATAATAAATATTTTTAAGTAATGCATAGTAAGCAAAATAGTAGCGTTTATTTAATATCTTGCTATTAGATATTGCTTTAGCTACTATTAAACTAGTTTTAAAAGAATATACTATAAGATACATAGCTTTAAGCATATTAGTGTAATTATTTACTTTATTTTAAATTTTCTTATAAATAAAAAACAAGTTTTTATTAATATACTAAGTAAGTACTTTTTATTTGTATAACTTAGCCTAAGCCTAAATCTTATTAAGCAAATGCTTACTTAAACTAGTTAAAAACTAATAATAAATTAAAAGGTAGGGTTTTAAATATTTAATAGTAGGTTAATAGTAAGTATATATATTTTTATATTTTTATACTTTGCAAGTTTAGTTATATACTTTTATTTATTAGTATTTTATTTAATATTAGTTTATTGAATACTTTGCATAAAATAAATTTTACAAAGAATAACTATATAATATAGATGCTAGTTTAGCATTTGCTATTGCGCAAAAAAGCCTTATAGATTAAAAAAGGCTAAGTATTAGCTAAGTTCTAGATAATATAAGCAATTAGCTATAAGCTAGTTTAGTTTAACTTACTATTTAATTAAGTTATACTACTATTTATAATTAATGCCTACTAACGATTTTTATTAGGCTTATAGATATATTTCTAACAATTTATAATACTAAAGTCTTAATTAAGTAGCTTAAAGTACTTTACAAAAAGGCACTAAAATACTACAAAAAACTAGCTATTAATAAAAATATAAAAGTAAATATTTTCTATAAAAGTAATTAAAATTAATTTATATATAGTTTAAATATAGTATAGGCTTACTTACTTTTGTTAGCTATATTAAACTAGCTACTAATTGTAATTTTGCTTTTATTATAAAAACAAAGGCATTTTTAAAATTTATTAATCTTAAAGTATAGTTTACCTAAAGCTTTTTAAATTACTTTTCAAAAAAGCAAATAATTAGGAAATTAGTACTATTATATTAAAAATAGCGAATATATTATATAAGGTTAAAAACTAGTTTAGCTTTAATAAAAAATTATTTACTTAAAAACTAGTTTTTAATACACGTTACTACTTATATATAAAAATAGCAAACTTAATTCTACTAAGATTTAAGTACTAAAAAGCTTACTAACGTGCAATTAAGGCTTTCTATATAAATACATTCGCTAGCTTACGTTCTATTGCTGCGCGGGATTTACTATAAAAGCGTTAAATCATAGCTTAAAGCTTAAAGTATTTTAAAAGCACTACTATAACTACTTTAAAACTAGTTTTAATATAGATTTTAAGAATATTACTTATATATACATAAGCAAGGTTAGCTAATGCGTATAATAAACTAAAAAACTTTATAAAGTAATACTTTACTTATTTTATTAGTAATTAAAAACTTATGCTTATAAATACTAAATATTAGTAAAATAGCTTTATAAACTTTTTCTTTATTTATAAAGATATAGAATATTAGTAAGCAATTATATTATATATTAATTTATTTAGTTTTACTAGTTAAATAATTATAGCTTAAAATTAATTTAGTATTAAATATTAATTGCTTTTAGTAAAATATATATAATAGTTTTTTTAATAATATTATTTTTATACTATTATATTGTAAATGCTTTTTAAAGCTTATAGTAGTAAATAGTTAGAGTTATTAATAGCAGTTTATATATTATGCGTATATAGGTAGTATTCTTTCTTAAGGTAGTAAAAGCTATATTATAGCTTAGCTTTGCTTTTATTAAAATACTTATAGCGTATATAATACTTCTTTTGTATATAAGAAGTAGCTTGGAAAACAAGTGTATATAGAATTTAGTGCTTTAAATAAAAATTAACGCTTTTATTAAATATATAGCCTAGCCTAGCTATATACTTACAAAACTTTTTTTAATAAAACTCCTATATAAAGTTATTAAATTACTTAAAAACTAATAAATAACTAGTTTATAGATAAAGTAAATGGGTAACATATATAATATATAGTAGGGATTTTTAAGTTAGCTTTAAGTTTTAAATTTAAATAGCTTTTAATTAAGATAATATATTAAACTTTTTAATAGTATTAAGCTATATATGCATAATATTGTACAAAATGTAAAAGCAAGCTTTAACACTAGTATAAGTATAAAAATATTTAATATATTTAGCATTATTAAAAAAAAATACTTTACTATTATTTTATAGCTATTAAAAAGCTTTATTTCAAATACAACTTATATTATTAGTTAGAAATAAACTAGTTTTAAATTAGTTAGCTATACTTTATATACTTAGTATATTATATATTTAATTTACTACTAATCTTTACTTTTAATATTTATAATAAGTATATAATTTTTATTTAATATTTCTAAGTAAAATAGCTAAGTATTTATATATATAACCTTAAATGTAAACGTTAATAGTAACGCAAAAAAAAGATATTTATTAGCGTAGTTTTTTATTATAAGGTATTTATAATTAGGTTAATATATAAAGGAATTTGGGGTTAACTAATAAATTAGTTTATAAATAGTTTTAAACTACTTATTAGTTTATTATATACTGCGCTTAATAATAAGTTTAAGGCAATTCTTTTACCCTTTTTGTTTGCCTAAGGCCTAAGCAAATTAAAAATAACAAGTAATAGAAACTCGATGCTATTAAATATAGGGCTAAATATATCTTTGCTATTAGATTCCTTACTAGTATTACCCAAAGGTATAGGACTAGTATTAGGCCTTAAAAGCATTGCGAATTGCATATTGTAACAATGTTTATATTAATATAAACTAGTTTTTAACTAGTTTCCAACTAGTTTATTGTTTGTAATTTAACCCCTTACTTATATAACTATATCTACTTAGCATTACGTGGCTAGTTTAGGCCAATGTACCCCTTAAGTTAATAAAGGTTACTTTCTCATTTAACTTCGGAAGCTTAAATAACATTGAAAATTCTACAAGCTTTAATTGGCTACTAGCCCCTGTTGAATTGTGGGTCCGTTAGATCATAAAGTGACCTAACGTCAGCCGAACTACCAACCCGCCAGCCTACCAGCCAACGTCGCATAGTGCGCCGTCGAACACCCAGTCCAGTGTGCACTGCGCACCAGGTCTGGGCCGGGCCAGTCTCACGCATTCCATGGTGAAGCCAACCTGGCCGGTTGGCTGACAAGGTCGCTCACTTCCTTCACTTCTGAAGGTCCAGGCTGGGCCAGTACAGCTGGGCGCGTGACAGTTTCCAGGCTCATGCAATGCCAATTGCCTGGAGAACAGGACGAGCTGATACATGTGTTGATTGGGCATACTATCTTCCGTGTGCCGGAGGATCGATCTAAGCCAGGCCGGTCATGTGAGCTGGTGAGGTGCACCGCGAGCAAATGAATGCGAAACTGGCAACCGCTTCTCGTCGCGGTGGCGCTGTATGCATCTGTCCTGATGCACATTAACCAATCTGGATAATAAGGAGTATGAAACCTAGATACCCCAAGATGTTGGAACCCCAGTCTAACATTCCTGAAGACTGTCAGGCTTCAGCACCTAGATAGGCTGTCTCAAAACAATTTATTCCGTACTCATGCTTATTTGCGCTGATGCTTGACTTGCTGAGCCAAGTGCGCCGCCCCACCCAGTGGCACTCAAGTAAAAGCCTCCTGCTTACAAGCTCATGCTCACTGTGTGTCCATGAGCGATGTCAGGACAGACAGCTTGAGAATGTCTCAAGTGCTAAGGTTGCATCATGTCATGTCCCAACAAGAGATTAGGGACAGAAGTTGCGCTTCTTACAATTATACGCTTACCTACATAATGGTTTTGTAGTCTAGTCCTAGAGCTGCAGTCAGTGAGTGTGAGAGGCCCGGAGACGGTATCTATCCCAGCCAGGAGTTGATTGCCTCAACTCTAAAACTAAGTCGCTATAGAACAGCGCTCTTCACCTGGCTGTCTGGAGTCCAGACGTCTTGTCTCGCCCACAGTCAGAAGGAGATGGCGGACAGGGGAAACGAGCTTTGGGTTGATTGTCAGTCTTGTATTCTAGCGGGAAACACCTCTGTGTGACCCGTCTATGTATTGTCTATCAGTGCTGTATGTGTATCATTTCTTCATCCCGCCAAAGAACTAAACCCCCTTAAACCCCCTAAACCCCAGTGCTACATACCCATGCCGCTGATCATCATTCAATTCAGACACCCACACCCATACTCACACCACACAACGCCTTTTTCGCTTGCACTTTTATTCTTGTTTATGCCTTGACGAGCAGGCTCTTGCCCGTCATCTCCTCGGGCTGCTCCAGGCCCATGGCCGCGAGGACGGTTGGGGCGACGTCGCCCAGGACGCCCGAGTCGCCCTTCTTAAGGCTCCAGCCCTCGGGCGCGTTGGCCATGACGAAGGGCACCTTGTTGGTGGTGTGGCTGGTCTTGGGCTTGCCGTCGGGGAACTTCATCTCCTCGGCGTTGCCATGGTCAGACGTGATGAAAAGGATGTAGCCCTCCTTCTTGCAGGCCTCGTAGATCTTGCCGATGGCCCTGTCGGTGGCCTCCACGCCGACCAGAGCGGCCTCGTACACGCCGGTGTGGCCGACCATGTCAGGTGGGGCAAAGTTGTTCATGACAAAGGGGAACTTGTGCTCGCCCAGCCGCTTGGCGACCTGGTCGGCCACGCCGTCCGCGGACATCTCGGGCGCGTGGTCGTAGGTGGCGACCGACTTGTTGGATGGGACGAGATCCTGGGACTCGTCACGGGTCTCGAGGTTGAATACCTTCTCAACGCCACCGTTGAAGAAGAAGGTGACGTGGGCGTACTTCTCCGTCTCGGCGACGTGTACCTGCTCGACCTCCTGCTTGCCGAGCCACTCTGCGAGGACATTGCCCATGTGCTGGGGCGCGAAGGCGATCTCGAAGGGGTAGTCGACCTTGTACTGGGTCATAGTCACGAGCCTGTTGATCTTGGGGTACTTGAAGTCGGGCCTTGGCGATCGGTCGACGTCTCCAAGGAGCTGGGTGATTTGTCGGGCACGGTCGGACCTGTAGTTGAAGAAGAAGACGACGTCGTCATCTGTTGTACGTCAGTCAGTGTTGGTTCCAGAAATTGAGTGGATGCCATGTAAACCTTACCCTTGATGCGACCCTCATCACCGTTCACGATGATGGGCTTCAGGAACTCGTCGTTCTCGCCCTTCTCATATCGCTCCTTGACGGTGGCGACAGGATCACTGCTCGCCTCACCCTCGCCAAGGACCAGGCCCTTGAGGGCGAGCTCAACCCTCTCCCACCTCTTGTCACGGTCCATGGCATAGTAACGGCCGACGATTGTGGCCAGCTTGCCGACGCCGAGCTCCTTGATGGTATCGAGCAGCTCCTGCAGGTAGCCGGCGCCAGACTTGGGGTCGGTGTCACGGCCATCGCCGAAGAAGTGAATGTAGACTTCGGGCACCTGGTACTCCTTGGCGGCCTCGAGGAGAGCGTACAGGTGCTTCTGCTTAGAATGCTGGAGGTGAAGCTGTCAGCGGCCTGCGAACACTGGGACATTTGCCACTATGCGGCTGTCGGGTATATACATACCACACCACCGTGAGAGACGAGACCGCACAGGTGTAGTCTGCCGTTGCCGTTCTTGGCAGCCTCAAGTGTCTTCTTGATAACGGGAGTCTTGCTGAGCTCGCCATTCTTGATGGTCTGGTCGATGCGCACGACGTCCTGCCACACCACGCGACCAGCACCAATGTTCAGATGGCCGACTTCTGAGTTGCCCATCAGACCCTCAGGTAGACCGACAGCGAGGGAGGAGGCCTCGAGTTCAGTGTAGCCGGTAGCGCTCTTGGCGAAGTCGTCCATGACGGGGGTCTTCGCGTTGGTGATGGCGTCTCCATCCTTGGGAGAGTCGGCGGAGGGGACTCCCCAACCGTCAATGACGACTGTAGGTGCGCAGAAGCATTAGAATCAGCCATGAAAGCTCGAGGTAAATCAGGACGAGACAAGAGACGAGGAGACAGTCCGGCCGGGTGCGGGAGCTATTGGGGCTGTTGGCGCTGCCGTGCCGCTTCTCAGCGGCCGGCTCTCCGTCGGCCTGTGCCTGCACCTGCGCCTGCACCTGCGCCTGCACACGCCTTTTCCTCTGCCCTAGAATCTTGCCCTCGTTGTTCATGATCGGCAATGGTTTGGGGCATGCTCGTGTGCTAGTAGAGGGGAGAAAGGGCTGGTGGCGGACGAAGGGCCCGGACTTCTCGTTCTGCAAAAAGGATTTGGAAAGCAACGTACTCAGACAAGCGTTTTGCTCTGGTTTGGTCATCTCGTCTGCTTTTCTCTTGGACATAGGGACTAGTGGGAGGTTCTTGAGGTGCGCTAGAAGTAGGGTAACGGACAGGTGTAAGAATTGCAGGTGCGAGATTTAAATAAGAATACTTCAATGTTTCAAAACTGGTTCGATCCAACTGCTGTCACACGTTTGTTGAGTGATTTCTGGACGGTGGTGGGGGTCTATGGGCATGACCTGACGTCGCTCAAGTGTTCCGGCACCTGTTGGGCCGTATGAATAGCGATAAGCCACGGATAACACCGTCCTCACTCGGCTCTTCACGCCGAGCCAAGACAGTGCAGCTTCTCGACCGAGGGCCATCAGCTCACTCCCCGCGACTGGGTTCTCCAAGGGCAAATATTCGCTCGCTGACCGAAGTTCTCTATCCTCGCTGAATCCCGATGGTGCAGTGTGCCTGCCGGCCCAGCTCTCTCTTCAAGAATGAAAGAACAGTGAGCTGCGCCGAGGTCCACAACAGCTTCGAATTGGTGGAGTCTCACGCCCTTGGACGGTGTGCGGAGTCAAGTTCTCGGCCTGACGAGCAATGTTGGCCTTGATTTATTAATTCTTGCTCACGAATCAGTCAGAGGTATCGACTTTGGTGCAAGGTACCTAGGTAATCACTAGGTAACTACGGAGTAGGTAACATCCAATCAATGCTTTGTCAAGCTTCCACCTCACTCAGGTCCCCTTACCCATCTATCCACCCAGTCACCTACCAAGCTAGCTGAGGAACTACTATGTAGACTACCTAGGTACTTAGTACCTGGTCAGTCACTCCAGCAGAGGACATTCATCACCCACTGGCGCTAACAGGTGAATCAAGCTAGAGCTCCTCGGCTTTACTGCCACAAGTTAGTTGAGGAGTCTGACTATTTTGCAATAAGCCAGCAGTGCTTCTCTGCCATTGTTCCCAACAAGCGCTCGCTCGTGTGGAAATGGCGTCCTCGTCGCTGCAACCAGATGCGAACTCACAATCTCTTCCCGGCGGCCTCACTCCCGACTCGGTTGATATCCCCTCAGAGCTCTTCACAATCCTCTCCCTCCTGCGGTACACAGACAAGAACGGCGCAGTCACGAATGGCGACACTGACCCCAACAAGCCTGCGTCAGGCTCGACCCCATCAGGGGATGCGGACGCTCCAAAGACGCCTGCCAAGACCTTGTCTACCAAAGATCTCACTGCTGCCACCGACCCGCTGAAGCACAAAATCCAACGCGCTCGCGCCGCAGTGCACACCCTGCCAGACATTACCAGGACCATCGCAGAGCAGGAGGTGGAGATCAAGGAGTGGCAGGACAAGATCGAGAGCCAGCGCAAGGTTCTGCAGCAGCTGAAGGAGTTTGGTATCCAGTTCAGCCATGGGAGTACAGATGTCGAAATGGGTGGGACGGGTGCACAGGGAGGAGGTGATTCTTTGGGCTAGGAGCCCAGAACTCCAACTCCGGATGCTGCTGCGGATAGCCTTGTGATCTCGGCCGGGACAGACAGTGACCTGGACGCTGTGTCGACCTACACGTCGAGTACTGGAGGCGCTCATGGGTTTGGCCCCCTGGCCTCTATGTCTAGGGACCAGCTCATTGTGCTCGAAGTCGGAGGCGATGCCAGCGGGGATGCAGGTGACGTTGGGTCTACCACCATGACCTTAGGGGGGCCATTACAGACCGGCATTGATACCCATGGCTTGGAAACCCATACAAGAACAATGTCACAGGAACGAACCGAGGAGACCTTTTATGGTTCCTTGGAAGCTATTCCATTACGGTTTCCGCCTGGCATGGGGCAGCTTGAAGCTACCCCGGACGACGATTCCTTGGGCCACCCAGACTTCTACGAGTCCACGGGTATTAATCGAGATGAACAGAGGCTCGAGGCATCTAGCTCAACAGATGTGCTGGGTGAAGAAGCATTCCCTTCCCATCTCATCGGCGCTAGGCAGGCCGAGGGAGAGAACACAAGGGGCTATTTTATTACGGCAAACATGGCCGACCAGGAAGCTCCTGACGAGACCCATGAGCAGACCCATGAGAAGCATGAAGCGATTGCGGTCGCCAGTGTCCCGACCGTCGCGGACGAGACCAAGAAAGGTGATGCTACCGATTATGATGAGGTTGGTGAGGACACGGTGACAGGCACAACACCGCCACCTTATCACCCACCTCCAGCCAATCCCACCACCATTTCCCCCGCACAAGCAACTGCTTCCGAGAGGGAGCAAGTGGAACTGGCCACCAAAGTCTCTGCGAGCGATGATTACTTTGAGGCTGAGAGCCCGCCTGCGCTTGCGCCACACACGCCGTTCTCGAGTAGGCTTCGCAAAGCCCCCTCTGGTTCATCGGCGAGGCGGCAGACGCGGACCCGCAAGGACAAATCTCAGGTCCCTAATACTACGTCGCCACCAACAACCCGGAGCTCCAAGAGGAAGAAGGTGGCAGAGGCGGCAGAGGCAGCAGAGGCAGTCGAGGGAGCAGAGGTGGCCGAGGAAGCAGAGGCAGCAGCCACAGAGACAGACGCACCACCCCGACGCAAGGGACCTATCAAGATAATCCTCCATTTTAATCGAAAATCGAAGGCCAACACAGACGCCGACGTTGCACCGAAGCCTGAAGCGGCAGAGGAGGGTAATACGGAAAGCACAACGGCTTGCGGTGAGCCGAGTAGGCGAGATGGTGGCTCTTATGACGGAGCCGCTGAGGGCCCGGATGCCGATGCCGATGCCGATGAGGAGGTGGTACTGTTGTAGGACGGCCGAGGCGGCGAGGCGGCGTTGGTCTCACCAGACTGGCTTGAGGTCCTTCGGGAAGGACGGCCACGGCGAGGATAAGCTCCTCTTGTCCATGGACTCACACATCGTGACCCAGGCATACCAGCAAGCCTGAGAAGAGAATAGTTAGGAGCCCACGGCTAAGGCAAACCGAGACAGGCCACAAGGCCACATCAATAATGTAGCGTGAGAGATAAGAAAATCAACCATTATATTGCAGTGCCATGAAGCTGTGCTGGTATGCTAGTGTGCTATGAAGTTGGGAGAATCCGAGCCAGAACGAAGTTTTAGTGCACAGCTGCTTGCTCACTCCCTGCCGAACCGCCCGAACTCCCAAACAAATGATGCTTTACTCAAGAGCCCAACGCCGTGCGCACCAATGACGCCTTGTTTTACATATAATGTTTTGTCTGCCATGTCGACAAACGCGTTGGCCCAAGTCAGGTGCGGACACCAACCTGCCGAAGGATATCCTGGGTACTTAGCGCCGGGCCACCCTTGACGGTGGTCGTCCAGAAGTCGTCAGGCACAGCGTGGTCGTCTCCGGCCAGCCTCCTCCAGTTGGGGCTCGGCTCGGTCTTGAGCCAGTCAAAATCGTCGACGCGGTCCCATTGGTTGCTGTCGGCGGCGTTATCCTGGCCGCGCCCGAGGAAGACCTCGGGCAGGGGCGCGACCCGCACGTCCTCGCAGTCCTCGATGATGGGGTGGCTGCCGCACCACAGGTAGACGGTGAGGTTGCGGCACTCGTGCATGCGGACCTGGCGCGCGTTGACTACCAGCACGCTGTCACGGACGCCTGTCACGTGGGCAGGCCCCGCGACCTGCCCCGCGATGACGAGGCTGCCCGAGATGTCGCGGATGGCCAGGGTGTTGAAGGGGGCGGCTCCGCCGCTGCCGCTGCCGCTGCCGCTATGGCGGACGCCCTTCTTCTTGGTGGCGACATATCCAGCCCACAGCCCCGCAGCTCCGTCAGCGTGCCCGACGCCGTGGCCCGCGACGCCGTGGCGGGCAGGATGATGTGCATGCCGCGGTGGTTGGAGATGTCGATGTCGCGCGCCTGCGAGAAGCTGGGCTTTCGCACCCCCCCGCCGCTCTGCGAGGCCATCTCGGCGTTGTAGTCCTTGGCTCCCGCTGCCGAGCCTGACCCTGCGAAGCTCGGCAGGTCGCCGACAGCGTCTTTCGTTTCCGCCTGCACGGTGGAGTCGCCATCATTTTCACCTTTGGCGAGTGCCTTGGCCTCCCCGGCAGCTACCCATGAGTTTTTGGACTCCTGGGTGAACTCGAAGCCGGTCTTGGGGCCCAGACCTCGGCTCTGGATGTTGACCTGCTCACGCAGGGCCTTGAGAGCCTGTGGCAGTTTGTCAGAACGGGTTCGGGTGGCGCAGAAGGGGGGGGGGGGACATACCTGGCCGTAGATCATCTGGTCGCGGGGAGGCGCGTACTCGGAGGCATCGGACACCTCATTGGTGAGTCTGGAGATGCCACTGAGGACATGGTCTGTTGCGTCCTTGCGCTCACCGGCGGTGGATGAGATATTGGCGAGATTTGCGATTTCGTCTTGCAGGGCTGTGGCTTTGGCCGCAAAGTGTCTGTAAAAACTTTCCTTGGGATCCATTTCGGGTTTCAGACCTGGGAACCCCCCCTTGTAAGCCATGGGCCCACAGAGCACAGTACTCTCCATTGTTTGATGGTGTTGAGACGGGGCTGGGTCAGTCTGGGCTGAATATGCAACAACCAAGTCTCGAATCGGCAGCTAAACTGTTTTCAAAATTTCACAATGTCGACTTTCCCGTGCGTACATGAAAGTTCGCCACAGGAGGAATAGAAAAATAGAAGGGTACTAAGGCTCACGCAGAGTAGGTGGTGGAAACAGAGTTCATATAAGACAGCATGCTGGGGGGAGGTTAAGGTTTCGGCTTACAAGCACGGTCATCAAGACAGAGAGAGGATGGTACTAAGTAGCTTAAACGGATGCCTTGCATGTCGTCACTGTGCCTATACCCCACAGGTGGTCTAGAAAAGGCGGGCGTGAGGTAAAGCTTGGAGGGGGGGCGGGTGGTGGGCTGGCTGTATGGGATGTGGAGTGGTGCTGCAGGAGAGGCACTACACTACATAAATCTGCATCCTCTCACGCGCCCCGGTACATCCCACACTCACAGAAGAGGAAGGTGGAGACCCCGCTTTTCGTCCCTTCCAGTGATGTCTCCAGATGTCCTGGCATCTCGATTCTGGGGTAAATAACGGGCACGATCATACGTGCTGTCCTACCCAGGTGCTGGGCCGACCCTTCCTCGCGCATATTACCCCGTACCTGTGCCCGGTAATGACTGCGTCTGCATCATGGCCGTCACTGGTGACACAAAGCAAACAACAAATTATGAACAATTCTTTAGTTATCATTCGGTCACAATGCATCACGAACTAGGGCATTTACAGACAGGCACTCCCGGACCCCGATCAACGGCAGGTCTCGTGATGCATGGCTGGCCGTGCCTGCTGCCAGGCTCCGTAATCCATGACGGTCCAAATGGAGGGAGCGTTGCACATAGTAAATGCTGCAGTCCCCCCGCACTGGACCCCTAAAGTCTAATCAGACCACCGCTGCGAGCTGACGTAGTGGGGTGGTGTCCCGGGAACGCCTGACGGTCGAGCCGTGATGCGGGTGAGATGGTCGGTCTCAGAATCATCAATTGGTGGTATGATTTTTAGCCAACATGGGCTGCAGACATTTGCATGGGGGAGGGGGCGGGCAAAGAGCAGACAATAGCAGGGTAAAATCTGCCCGAGTTTCAAAATTGGTCTAGGCCTGCAGAACATACTCCGTACTGTATAGTGGACCGAGAAATAACGACATCTGGAGTGAGACCAGACAAAATGTAGGTCAGATGTGTTTTTTTTTCAAGACACTACGGGGTGACAAAGAGAGAATGGAAATAGAAGGGGCATGGGATGGATGAAAAACAACATTCTCTCTGTGTTAATAACGGGCACCATCGTCAACGGCCATGTTATGTGGTTGGTCAGAGGCCAGGCCCATCGCCCCACTTTCGCCCAAGCTGCTCCGATAACGATAACAGCCTCCTCACCTAACACTCTTCATCCACGTTTTGTTACTTGGGGTTTTTTTGGGGGGGTTTTTTTTTGCGCCGTCGTCCACATCGCATCACCACATAGATTCGCCTGTCTGTTTCACCCTCTGTTGCTGGGCAGCCCAGCACTTGCCGTTGATCTGCTCCCTCCCACTCAATGGCTTCACGGGCATACCCTCTAGCACCATGCGCATCCCTCAGCGAGAGATAGCCGCCGGCCTTCGCCGTGGCCTGCATTCAAGCGCCAGGCCTGTTGGCACCGCCCGACCGGTGCTACGCGCCTTTTACCAGACCTCGCCAGCGCTCCGGCCCCGGCAGCGCTCCTTCTTCACCTCCAATCCGCTCCTGGCCAAGGACGGCGGCGACAGCGACAATGCCCACAGCACCCCGCCGCCCCAGTCGAGCCAAGACTCGCAGCACACCCCCGCACGCTCGAGCAACAGGAAGAAGCCCGCCAAGCCCGCCGCCGTAGCCGGTCCCAAGAAGTCCCTGAGCAACCCGCTCCGCCGCGTCGTTAGCATCGCCCAGCGGCCCGGCCGCAAGCCAACAAGTGCCGGCACCGACAGTGCAGGGGCTGATGTTGAGCTGCCTGAGGAAGAGACGAGCACCAAGATCAGGGCGATATGCGTGGCCGAGTCCTTCGACATGGACCTCGTCATCCGCATCCTCACCGAGCACTGCTACCAGCTCGACCCGGACGAGCTGGGCTTTGATACGGCAGACGTCGTGCACGCTCGCACCCTGGGCGCCGGCGACCACGGCGATGTCTTCGTCTTCCCCTCCGGCACCGTCGTCACCTGGGGGCTGCCGGCCGAGGTCGGCATCAACATGGCCCAGGGCACCCTGCTGCGTGCCGCCCACAACTGCGACCTCGAGTCCGCCGAGCGGGAGAGCCTCGACTTCGAGGTCGACGGCACCATGGCCACCAGCACCATGCGCCGCGACAAGGTCATCCTCGGCATCAAGGAGCCTGCAGATGACGGTGCCGCCGAAGGGCCCATCTACTACCCCACCCTGGCCAAGATCGCCTTCTCCTCGGGCCTGGCCCGCAGCACAAAGATCGCCTTTCTCGAGGCCCTCCTGAGCGCCTACTTCAAGAAGACAAAGGACATCCCCACGCAGCTGCTCGAGGGCCGGCTGGCCGTGCGCAAGAAGTTCATCCTGCAGCGCACCGGCGAGCTGCTGGAGCTGCGGTCCCAGCTCAACCTCTACTCGGAGCTGACCGACTCGCTGCCCGACATGTTCTGGGACCAGGATTCGGAGCTGCGCCTCGAGCAGAACTACGAACAGGTCGGCAAGGCCCTCGACGTCCTCGACCGCATCAAGCTGCTCAACCAGCGCATGGACTACGCCCAGGAGATGGCCACCGTCATGCGCGAGATGTACGACACCGACCACGGCGCCTTCCTCGAGAAGATCATCATCGCCCTCATCTGCATCGAGGTCCTCTTCGAGATGAGACGCATCTTTGTCGAGTACAAGGAGTCCATGGAGAAGGAGGACCTCCTTGCACTCGAGCGCGCGAGGACGTGAGGCCGCGGTCTGGAGGGGGGTGGGGGGGGAACATTACTATACACCGTTTCGTGGATGACCCAATGGCAGTGGCCACATGAACAGATACACATGCGGCACGTCCATCCCTCCTTCCCTCAACCCCGGATATTGGATGCAAGCTTCGATGATGATAACCCCCCCCCCCTCCTCCCCTTGTCTGTACAAAAAGTACAGAATAAGTGGTATGATGTTCACGGCTGGCGTTGTGACTCCATATAGAAGAATCTCCAGTCTATTCTCATGTAGCCCATTTTGAGTACCCAACTTGTTCTGGACGTGCTCGTCCACCCACCGGCGCCCCGCCCCCCAAAGGAACGAACACCTTAGGTCCTATCCGTAAATCTCGCTCTGTTGGGATCGTCCATTACACAACAGTGAACTCCCTTTCAATAGCCCAGTTCCGTCCAACTTCAATGTTGTCGACCAGGTTCAACAGACAGCACCAGTCGACTTGAGTCCTGCTACACAGTAGAAACATTGAAGCCAGCCTGGTGGGTCACGGCCGGTCACCCCGGCCGCTAGTGCGCCCGCGCGCCGTTGGAGATCGACACTCTCTCCCGGACCTGCAGGGATGATGGGCGGTGCGGCGGTGCGGCGGTGCGGCGGTGGGCGGTGCATTCATTCCGAGTTGGCGGTCGGGAGACGGCTGTCGATTTCAAACGTCTCTTTCCTCGGGGCCCTAGTGAGCAATGGACATCACAACTCCAACACGATTTAGGCCAAGCAGTGACAATTGACAAATGAACAAGCGTTCTTTTTCATCCTTTCTCTATGCGCAGCAGTAAATAATTAATGGAGCTCCGCTTTCGTCAAGCCACCAAAACCGTCTTTTACATGAGCTGGGGGTATGAAATAAAGGATCCCCTGCCTCCATCATCAGATTTATCCGAGACCATGAACTCCGACCCCCATTTGCACTCCGGCAATAAAAATGTCCCTGCCGCTCCGTACTCTAACAAGAGGCATACGCCGTGACTTAAGGATGATTGGGGTAAGAACTTATTTGAACATGACCCAAGACAATGTTGTGTTTGTGTATGTGCGAATGAGTAGATACCTCGTGGTTTTGCGAGACTGGCCCCCGCCTTTTGCCCGGCCGGGTAGCGCCCCAGGATAACTTTTTCATACACCAGACAAGCCCAACAACGCATGTTTTCCCGTGCGGACACCCTGCCGGAAAGGCGGCAGATGCTGACCGGCGTCCTACGCCGGCGCCTGCGGAGGAATGGCCGCTGGAGAGGGAGACACACCCGGGACTGATGCCGGGCTTGGGGAAGGTTGTGGCACACCGTTCAAGCCTCCTGCAGCAGACGGGGGTCGAGGACTGGGCGACGATTGGCCGACTCCTGCAGGCATGTTGGACCTCATATGGCTCGGCGTGCCTCCCAGGCCAATACCACCCAGACCCGCTACACTGTGATTCTGAATCTTGTCACTGAAAGCATTCATACGCGCCGCCGCCTTGTTCCTCGCCTGCAGCTGTTGTTCGTACTGCCGCTGTGGCGACATTGAGTTTGCCCATCCACCTTGCCCGCTGCCGGTTGCAGGGCTGTGAGGGGCTCCTTGTTGCACTCCGTTGGAAGGGTAGCGGGCGACACCGGTGTGCCCGCCTGGCTGGCCTGGGGTGCCGTAAGGCTGCCCCCGAGGCATCGACTGTTGCCCTGGGCGGGGTGAGTAATTTTGTCCAGCCGGATATGCAGTCACCTGCGGAGACATGGTCCGCGGCGGGATCGAGCCTGCACCGTTCATGTGAGGAGCAAAAGTTGGCGCCTGCTGGTGAAATTGGGGCTGCATTCCTGCCTGCGGCTGCTGCGCGTTATAGCCCCCGTAGCCCGAAGGATACCTCTGTCCAGGAGTGCCAGGCTGGGGCGCTCCCGGATAGCCACCCGCCAACCTTGGCTGGCCAGGACTTGCCTGGAACGGCGGAACCGCTGTTGGAGTACCATAAGGCCTGCTCTGCTGCATTGACTGTGGGGCGTATCCATTGGGTTGTCTGAAAGGCTGTCCCGCGACCGGCCGCTGGTGCTGGGGCGTCATGCCTGGCATGGGAGCAGATACCTGCCGTGGGAAGTTGGGAGGCATCGGCGCTCGCGCCGGCGACTGCTGGTAATGATTAGGCAGCGGGACCGGGGTCTGGTTCTGTGGCTGATATGATCGATTATAAGGCTGGCCTTGGTAGCCCGTGGTGCTGTGGAAGCTCGGAGTTCGTTGTGGCTGCCGGGGAGTTTGAGCCGCCTGTGCGGATTGCGAGTGGTGCCGGTGCCTGGCCGATACATCCTCCTCCAAAATGCCCCTGAAAACATCACTGCGGATCTCGAGCTTTGTGCTGACGTTCAACTCCTCGAGCCTGTCCGAGTTTAACCGGGCAACGGCATAGGGTGGCAGCGCCTTGATGATAACGGCCAGCTGGTCCTTCAACATCTGGTAAGTATCTCGTTCCTCATCCGTAGGCTCCTGAGCCAGAGGCCCATTGAGCATGTCAGCCTTGGCAGGATCTGCCGAGTTCCGGTTCTGATTTGTCGGTAGGGCCATGTTGCGATTCCTCTGGTAGGAAGAAAGCGTCTCAATGAGGTCGGAGATTTCTTGGAGGGTATCGTCAAGTTCTTTTTCCTCGTCCGATTTCTTGCCCAGCACATCATCGATGGTCAAAGCCGGGTCTACTAGGCTGTCATCCCATTTCTCCACGATATCGGCGATTTCGTCCTCATCGATGGGCAGAGGAGCGGCGAGGTCACTTGCATCGTCGCCCTCCTGCCCCGCCAGCTCAGACTCGATCATCTGCTCCATGTACCTGTGGCCGTGACGCTGGTACCAGATGCGGGCGACCTCGCCCGATGAGACTATGGCGCCACTGTCGTCCTTCTCGGGCGCAAAGCTGGAGAAAGCGCCGCGGAACAAGGCCTCCATCTCGGTCATCTCAACGTCGGCCGTTGATGGTTTCTGGCCCGCCAAGCTCAAGGTACGCTCACGCTGACGCGATTTGTTCTTGGAGGGCGGTGTCGCATTGCTGTAGTCCAACCAGACGCCGGTTGTGAGGTCCGCCGAGAAGTAGGAGCCCTGCCTGTACCTCGACCGTTCTGCAAGCTCCGGGTGATAGAAGCCCAAAATCTTGCTTTTTGTCGTAGTCTTTGGGGCCTTTGGCGGTTGTAAGGGTGGCAGGTTGGCCGGTGATGGGAACAGCTCGCCCAGGGTAGAGACTCGGGTCGGCTTCTCCGTTGGAGCTGATGGAAGAACGTTGGTCAAGGACAGCCCGTTGGGCAGCTGGACGTCGGGCAGAGGCTTGACGATGCCTTCAGGGTGGTCAGGGTCTATCGTCCTCTTGGGCAAACTAGAAAAGAGGGGCCTAGGCTGTTGCGCGTTTCCAAACAGGGTCAGCACAGCGTTGTCATTTGATAGCACTTGTGCAACATCTTCAAGGGCCGAAGCGCCTTCTCTTGCGGTGGACGGGGCAGCCTCAGGATATGACATCTCTCGACTGTGCAAAGCCATGGCCGTGTCTCTGAAATTGTTCAATTGTGTCAGGGCGTCCTCGTCGGAGCTGGCAGCGTCGGCGGACTGAGTGGCTCGCATTTCGGCTGTCCTGTCCTGGATGACCTGCTTGAGGTCAAGGACGAGCTGGTCGAGCAGCTTGTACGAGTCCTGGCTGACCTTGTCCTCGATGCACAGCGCCTTGGACTCATCATCGGATTTTTGTCGCTTTGGCTGGGGCTCTTCAGTAGTGGATGGTTCTGGCAGCGGTCGCTTCAGGATAGAGGGCGTTGTGTCGTGCCTGGACTCGAGCGTAAGTACGACGTTTGCGCACGCGGGTGAGCGGTCGGCCAGCTCAAGGGCTACAATTGGATGGAAGTTGGCGGGGGGGGGGGTGAAGGGATGTGGTGGGACGTTAAAGGAAGGAAAGATGAGGGAAGGGATATGGTTGTGATGTGATGGCGGGAGTAGACGGGCGCGTACCTCTGTAGGACCCGGAAGTAGTGGCGGATGAGTGAGCTCTCATCGCGTAGTGGTCGGTCGCCATTGAGAGCTGGCTTGACTTCTTTGGGATCGTCATCTCGGTGGTCGCTGGTGTGGTCGGGTTGGTCGTGTTCTTGGTCGGGGTCGTGGGTGCTGTTGGCGTTGCTGTTGGCGTTGCCGTTGATGCTTGGCTCGGCAGAAGCATCGTCACTGGCCTCGCGTTTCCGCTTCGCAGATGGATCAGCGGGTTGGGAGTGGTCGGATTGGGGTTGCGACTGGGGCTCGGGGTCTGCAAGGCCGTTGAGCTGTGGGACAGCGACGGCATCGGCAGGCGAGGCCATGTTATCGGCCCTGTCGCGATGCGATGGGGTGCGGTTGCCGTGATGCAAGGCGAGAGTGGGGGGCAGGGGCCTGGTCAGAATGAATTTTGATGATGACAAGGCCGGGGGAAAACTGGAGGTTCGTCGCGCTGATGTCGCGTCGGCGGTGGCAGAAATGGGGGA
>MAVT02000866.1:0-20073 GCA_001702395.2 Diaporthe helianthi | reverse complement strand
TATATATCCTACTAGTAAAACTAACTAACTATAATAACTTACTTATAATAACCTTCTTCTATTAGACTACTTAGAAGCTATTAAAGAAACTACTACTAAAATAACTTTAACTAGGTAATATAACTATATTTTATTATTTAAATGTATAGCTCTAATAGCTCTACTAAAATATTAATAGAAATAAAGATAGATAACTAAGTTTATCTTTATATTAAAGTAGCCCTCTACTTAAAAGTTAGTTTAGTAATAATAAAGAAAGTTAATATATTTTATAGATATTAAGAGATTTTAAGCTAGTATTAGAATATATCTAGATCTTTAAATCTTTTAAACTTAAAATTAAAAATCTTATAAAGTACCTTATTAAAAAGGTAGATAAGACTAAGTTAGCTAAGCTAAAAAAGAGGTTTTACTAAATAAAACTAGAGAATACTCTAGTTATAAAAATAGGAGATAGTTAAATTAACTTAGTTTAAAAAGATTATAATTATAAGTTTTTTAACCTTCTACTTTAGAGGGAATTAAAATTCTATACTAAGTATTAATAGTATGTTAATTTTTAATAAATATATTTAATTTACTTATACTAAAATATAATATTTAAAAATATAATTTATAATAGCTTATATTATATACTTTATAAAAAAGACTTAAGTATAGTACTTAGTTTACTAAGCGTGAATATCTATATTAATTCTTTTAACTATTAAAATTAAGAAGATATTAAGCTTTATTTTCTTATAAGTTTTAGTAACTTTAGTATAAGAAGATATAGTAAGTTCCTATAAAAGGTATTACTTAAAAATATTATATAAGTTAATTAACTTATTAATTTAAAACTTATAAATAAAATATTTAAAAATAATCTACTATAGAGCTTAGTTACAAAGTTAGCTTAAAAATAACTTATTTAATAATAAAGATAGTATAGTTATAATTATTAGAACTAATTTATATAGAAAAGATAGCTTTAATTAAAAAGATAATTAAGACTAGGCTTACAACTATTAGAAACTAGTTAATTAAAAAAGTTAAGGTACATAGGAATTATATACCTTAGCGGGGCTTAAGTATAGGTACTGGCATTATATAGATGCCGACCCCCCTGAATCTAACAAGATATGTATGGTAAGTAACTAAGTAGTGTTGATCTGGCGCTTTATTTTTCGTAGGAAATGCTCCGGGGAACTCGGGCAGCTGCAGGCAGGTAGGTGGGTGACATCATGACGGTCCACAGCTGTTCTACGCTCATGTTCATTGACATGACCACTTCTCGAGAAACCAATTGTCTTGAAATCCGACATCGAACTCCATTCTACACCTTCGTTGAGCTATTTTGCAACACACAGCTATCAAAACCATTGCGATTGGCACGGACTACAGCAGCTCATACCCCGCCGTTCAACTTTCGAGACCCTCTCATCACCCACAACCAGACTGAAGGGAACGCAACGCCACTGAGAGTGCGTCGAGATACACATGGAGGCCGACATGTCACCCGCCACTAAAGAGATCCTCGGCCGCGTGCGGCAGCTTGTGCCGCCTATGCTAGACAAGTTCCACAAGGGTGAGTGAGTCCTGCCCGGCAAGCTCGGGTTGAGGACCCCCGTGGCTGGATGATGATGTGAACGAAAACACAGGCCAGCAGGGACGCATAGGCGTCATCGGCGGCAGCGAGGACTACACGGGCGCGCCGTACTTCTCAGCGATGGCCAGCGCGCGGCTGGGATGTGACATGGTGAGGCCCATCCCTCTCTCTCTCTCTCTCTCTCTCTCTCTCACTCTCTTTCCCCCTTAAGATAGGTGATCTGTTTGCTTCGCTACTGACCATGGGCTTTTTTTTTTCTTTCCCGTCTCACCAGTCCCACGTGATCTGCACCCCGGGCGCAGCAGCCGTGATCAAGACCTACTCGCCCAACCTGATGGTACACCCGCTGATGCGGCAGAGCCCCAACCCGGAGTCGTCAGACCAGTCGGCGTCGAGCGAGCCGGCGGACAAAGTAGCCTCGCGCATCATCGACATGCTGCCGCGGATCCACGTGCTCGTCATCGGCCCGGGCCTGGGCCGCGACCCGCTGATGCAGGACACGGTCGCCAGGGTGGTCGAGGCGGCACGGAAACAGGACACACCCGTGGTGCTGGACGCCGACGCGCTGCAGGTCGTGCAGAAGAACCCGGACCTCGTGAGGGGTTGGAAGCTCGCCGTGCTGACGCCTAACGTGGTCGAGTTTGGCCGCCTGTGCAAGGCGCTTGGGATCGAGGACAAGGTCAAGGAGGTTACTGACAAGGCTGGTGGTGGGGGGGACGAGAAGGAGACTGCGCGGGTGGAGGAGCTTGCGCGGGCGCTGGGCGGGGTAACGATTGTCCAGAAGGGGTTTCATGATTTCATTACTGATGGTGAGACGACTGTCACTGTTGACCTGGAGGGTGGTAAGAAGAGGAGCGGTGGGCAGGGTGATACGCTTACGGGAAGCATCGCTACGTTCTTGGGCTGGAGGACGGCGTACAAGGAGGGCCTCTGGGACCACGGTAACAAGTTGCCAGAGAAGGAACTTGTGCAGCTGGCGGCTTTTGGTGGCGCTGCCGTTACAAGGGTGAGTAATCGGTGTTTCGTTGTCCCCGTCCCCGTGCATACTGGATCAAGATTACATGAGACTGACCGAGTTTGACAATAACATTACAGGAGTGCTCCAGGCTCGCCTTCAACAAGAAGGGCCGCAGCTTGCAGGCCAGTGACCTGACGGAAGAGGTACACACGGCTTTTCTCAACATCTTTGGCCAGGATGAGGCGGACTCTGGTGGATCGAGGCTGTAAAACAACAGCGAGGAGTGGCTAGCGTGTGGTGAGACAACCCTTATGAAACGGTGTGGTGATGTGCGGTAATGTAGAATAGGTACAAATAAATGGGTTTCCGCAACTCAGCACGTCCCCTCAGAGCTCTTTTGGCCAGCACGGTCAATATCTTGCTGGTTCTGATCACTCTCTCTTTGGTTGCTTGGCGAAGGTAATTTCATGTGGGTTACATGTTATTTAAGGCAGGGTCTTTTAGAGTATACCACCGTGTGAAGGCAACGGCTACAGCTCTACTGCACGCACATGTGTGTAGTGTAACGCATGTAGAGATGAGGAACAACACTCGTTCGAGTCACAGTACCTGGGTAATCATCTGGACTGGGGCGGCCGTCAACAGTGAACCATGATCCTTGGCTCACTGCCTAGGTATATATAAATTTCACATGTCCTTGGGTGGAATTAATCAAGTGGTGTTGTTCTTAATCCGTAGACGACCCGAAGGCGTACGGTCCCTTCATACAGTGGTAAACGCTCAGAGACCCAGCGGTTGGAATTAATCAAACCGCTCAAAAGAATGACCTAACTCCATGCTTATTGCTTGTGATTGATATGAAGTTTCATCCCAGACCTCGACATTTTCCTCGTCCAAATTCGTTTCTCGAGTTCAACTTCAAGCTCAGAGCATGCACAATGTGCGGTCAGAGCATGTTCGGGTCTTTCAAGTCGGCCATATGAATACGCGGCCCGTCTCGGCCTTCGTCAAATAGACGAACAGCAATTTGTTTCGATCTCTCCTCCATCGCTTCGCGCGATCCGTCACCAGATGAGAAAATCCCGTTGCTTAGTCCCTCGGCCCTTAAAACCCATGCCAGCGGCGAGGACTTCCAAATTGATGTCACTTGGCCCGTCGTTGTTCCGACGACAATTGAGAAAAAAAGAGTGGTGAAAAGTGCCAAACAAGCCGGAAAAGCGAGCCAGGGCCATTGAACCTCGAGGCATGTTGCGTAGTGGTATGCCACTCCCTGCACATCTTTTGAATAGTTTGGACTAGCAGGCAGTTTTCGAGTACCGCTGTATGTTCGGATATAATTTGTGAGGGAGTTCGAAAGGTTCGCACTAATGCTCTGGACACGGTCGAAGTCGGTATTGCCCCAATTGAAAAGGCCCTGTATCAATTCCGGCCCTTTAAACCCGCCGTATATTTGTGTTCCGCCCTGGCCTCCGCTTTCCACCAGGTCCGCAGTCGCCTCGATTGATCCTAGTAAATGGGTGGCTGCATTTCTACTTAATTGAGCAATGTCGTTTCCATCAATCAGATAGAGACATCCGTTGTCGAGCAGGGGTATGTCGTCGTAGGGAAGTTGAGCCCATCCAAGGTCCATCACTGTGCCAGGCCCGATCGAGAAATCAGGATTGTACGGCACCCATCGGCTTTCAATGGTAGCATTCCAATCTATCCGGGTCTGCACCTTAGCAGCACAGTCCGTGTCGATCAATCCTCGTAGTCCTGTTGAATCTCCCGACGAACTACGTATATAGCTCCAGGGGGTGTCTGATGAACTTTCCACCAGGCGCTCTTCAAGTATCCCAGCAGTGATGGTGGAATGATAAACTTGTACGCATGGATGCAAGGAGCAGGTGGCGGCACCATAGCCCTGGCAACCCTAGGACCCCGCCGACTCCTTTGAATCACACGTTGAGTTATCGATCTCAGAAGTAGTCCAATCGATGTGTCCACCACCTGGGGCAGTCGCAACTGTGGCTCCCAATAAGAATGTGAAGTCAAAGCCGTTGCTATTTTGATTTGTGGAATTCGCATCGGCGAGGACCACGTCAGCAGGATCATGTGTTGAGCCTTTTTTTATTTTTGTTTCTAGTGCTTTGTCGTCGCGGTCGGTAAAGTGAGATGTGAGTGTAAAAGTCGAACTTCCGGGGCAATCCACTACGGATTTCGGGTGGTTGCTTGCATAGGAAGAGCCTTTATCTGAGCAAGTCGCAGAAAGAATTACATCTGCGGAATGGTCCTGGCAGGAATAGCAATACCCAATACTCCCATAAGTTTCAGGGAATGTACAGTTGCCAGTTCAAATGTTGAGCACTGCCAGCGAGGATCCTCCCCCGTAGAGTACATTGCCTCGCGCATGACGTCGTCCACCTCTTTAGTTATCGTAGACAGGTTTTGGACCCGAATTTGAGAGACGAGGACATTTACGCGCGACAGCGTCGCAATTGCGCCGGCTTCTCGCTGTTCGACGCTGCAGTCAACTGGCCTTACGAGCTGTTGCGTGAAGGGATCAACAGCCAACGAGAGAACCAAGATCATGCACCCAAGCGAAGTGAGCGGCTGTCGAAATCGCTGGCGCCATATCAATCCCAGCGCGCCATCTGCGCCCCGAGTCGCACTGTCGAAGTGTAGCATGTCGGTGAGGGGACGGGTCTCGGCGAACCACGTCCACTGGAGCTGTCCAATACATGAGGCGAGGATGAACGCTATGACGGCCTTGAGTACCAGTGCGTATACGGAGAGCAAAGAGTTTGTTGAGACCTTGAATGGCCATTGTGGCAGAGGTTGGCCATGGTGAGGGTATAGTGTTGCGAACATGATGATTGGTGTAGCCAGGACAAGGAAACAGGCCGCGGACTCCCATTTCCAGCTCGTCCAAAGCCGTGAGAAGTGATTTGAGAGCAGAAACTTTGTTCTTGGGGAAGTCTTGGAAGGATTCGCCTTCTCATGATGAAGTGGGCTGTCTTGTTGACACAGGCTTGGAGATAAGGATGTGGCTTCTGAATGGAGCACATCATAGCTTGAGGCTTGAGTGGTTGATGGCATAGTGAACGACAGCACTGGTGATTCGCATGAGGGTTTGCACCTGAAAAAAGACAAGTTTGACATGCAAGTGGTTCTGCAAGTCTGCAAGAATGGACGAGAAGAGTGTGAGATTGCTTGCCCAGGTGGTCTAGGAAAACCGTCATCCAGATACCGGTACCTACCCTGGTAAATTCCTAGCCGCCTGTTGTGTGACACAACTGCTCGTTTTGGCCCCCAGTCACCATATTTTAGGGTCCAAATGTTGCATTAGCGGAAAGAGGAGCCCGGAAGAGTGACCCGGGATGGGGAAGTAACACAGGAGAAGAAAAAAAAGTAAAAGGGAAGGAAGGGCCCTTGTTAGAAGGGGGAAAAAAGAGGATTGGACGCGGCTGGGGTCGAACCAGCATCACCATCTTAGGAGTCGGGATGTTACCATTACACCACGCGCCCTTAGTAAAAAGACCATAAAATGTTTAATCATATACCTTATCACAAAAGACAGCAGGTGCCTTTCCCTCAAGAGAAGGTGCTAGAAACCCGGGGTACCTAGGTACCTACCTAGGTATCTACTGGGCCTAGAACATGACCGAAAGACCTAGATGCGCATTAGTGGCTATGCCCTATGCCTAGATACCTAGGTACTTGGTATACTGTATTTTTTACCTGTCTGGAGTCCCTTTTGATGGTGGAGACTATAAATACTGACCGTCAACACGAGATGTGTGTTGTGATACAGTATATTATTGAGTTGCCAGACAGTCAGTACCGGGACTCAACCTCCGGGTTCTTGACGCAGCGTCATCTCCTGGAACACTTGACTTCTTCAGGCTCGTTGGCAGCCTCGTTAGATGCTGGGTAGACGGTGGTTTTCAAGCTACCCAGGTACCTATGTACTACTACCTCGCTGATCAAGCAGTCGCGCGTGCCCGTACTGTTTCCAAATGTTCTCCACCCCTGAAATTTTAATAGAGCATATGGAGCACTTAGACTGGTATATGGACTGGAGGATGATTGGCAGGCTGATATTGAAGACCTTGAGTCAAGCTGGTATTAGTCTCGCTTTCGAATTAGGGCATCGCCTGCAGGTTTGCACTTTTGTATACCTACCTAGGTAGATAGGCTCGCCCTTGTCCCGATGTCCCCGTATATAGGTCAATTGCATGGCTGGGGGTAGCTATCATCATCAGGTGCCCGCCTGTCTGCAGCTTTTTTTCTTTTCTTTGTAGAACAAAATCAGTCTCAGTGTACCGTACACACGCAAACCACGCTGACCGCTGCACCGGCATGAGGCATATAGCGCAACAAAATCGAATTCCGTTCACACAGCAGACCTGAACGGACCCTCGGGGATGGGTTCAATGATGACTCTGTGCCAATCCTTGCCATGTGGCTCGGGTATATATATACAGGATGTTTTACAATGTAAGTCTGGCCATCGATTCTTGAAACCACCCCCAACGTTCCCCTGCTTGTTCACACGAGGACCAGTTGACAGCTTCTATTATGGTATCCTCGAATTTTTTGTATATTGTGGTACTCCCGATAGCCGGCCTAGACACCTAGGCTTCAACAACTTCAGAACCCCTATTGCCGCAAGCTGAAGGCGGACACAGACTGTGCTGTACCAGCGCAATAAATATGGAGGAGGCCGCTCTCCCAGCTGGAGGGGTTGTGCTAGGTATCATGGGCAGTAATGAATACGGCCCACTGCCCGACTACCGTACCGACTCCAGGTTAGATCTGTCAAAGACGTCCAGGCAGCTGTGACCTTCGCCAAAAAGCATAACATTTGTGTCATTGTATTGACCACAGGCCTCGATCAGTTGCAACACAGTAATGTAGGATCCGGATTTCTCATCAACCTGTCTTTGCTTCAAGCCGCTCGCATCATGTTTTCTTACACCACTACAACCGAAAGTCTCCCAACACTGTTTAATTTCACCAGTTTAATATAGACATGGAGCAACCGTGGCGGTTGGTGGGGGCGGGGCCCAAGACGGTGGCTATGATATCTTAACTCTAGAGCAGTGTGGTCTTGGAGTGGCCCACTGGCAGTGAAAATGTGGCTCGAGCCGTCGATCGTTACCTCCGATGGAGACCTTAAGGTTGATAGCAACGAAAAAGACCTACTCGGATCTGTTCTGGGCTATTCGAGGAGGTGGCGGCACATGCAGCACCTTTGGCGTGATCGTTCAAAGGACCTGGAAAGCCCATGCCACAGTGCCAATGATAGGATTCAACTGGCATATCACATTGTTCTTTTTATTTAAACGCTGGGCTTTTGAGCATTTATCACGGTTTGAAGGGACTGTACGCCCTTTGGGACATCAATGGATATAAACGGTTTAAGAACGAACCTGTCAACTCGTATGTCAACTCAACTCTGAAAATTTCGGCCGTGGAACAAAAGACGTAATCTAAAAGCGAGACGCAGCCCGTGAATCAATGCGGGTTACCTACATAGGTACATGCGTGTTTTCGATAGCAGGGTGTGTCCGGCTGACTCGGTTCCTACCAGTTGACCTGAGCCTGCTGGGTGAATATGCAACTCTGACAGACCGGCGGTTCACCGCAAAGTTGATTGAGGATGGAGAGTGCCTGTTTGGATATCAGTAGATGACGGGCTCAACTCCTGAAGCTTTCCTGCTCCTGGAGAAGAGCTTAGGCTGCCCGTTCAAGTGTGTCTTGGAATGGCTGAGCAACCTCTTTATGTGTATAGTATATAGAGAGCATGTGAGAATGATCTTGCACGGGATAAGACTTCATATCCGTAGTCAGAAGTGAATTCTCCGCTGCTATACATATAGCACGTGTTTATGGTAATGCTTTTTCAGGCGTTCGAGAAGCATTGTTCCATGTACCTACCCGATTGGCGCGATTGACAGCAGTCGCAACGGAGTATTAGGCACAAAAGCGGGGATATTCTGTTAATTGCTAATATACTATTTTGTGACCCGTAGACTCGGGTACGAAACAGCGGCTCTCACGAGATGAAATGCTTCATTGCACTGAAAAGCCACGAGAATAGCAAATACTCAAGCTGGGTGGCCACATGCAGTGATCGAACAATGTGAGAAGGAAAGAGTCTCTTCTGGAAAGCTATGGATGATCGACGAACAGCAAGTCTTGAGACAACCGCCTTTCTCGCGTTCCAACAAACTGACCGCTCTGGCCACTAGACTTCCGAACAGCTAGAGCATCACCCCAGTGCTGCCGCGACCAAGAACGCCCTGCCCACCCTGCAGGAATGGTCAGCATCCCTGGCATGCTGCTGCCAAACGACTCGGCCCGCCTGCCCTACGTGGCGTGGCTGCCATTACTCTTCTCCAGCCTTCCTTCCCCCCGCCCCGCCGGCGCTCTCGGAGCCAGCGGCGCGGCCTTGCATATGAAATTCCTGTTCTATTAGCTAGAAACCGACAGATTCACCAGCAGAAAACGCCCTGGGCGGCGCCACGACGGTCATGTGGTGGCTGGGCGTAAGCAACACCATCGATAACGCGACGCCACGAGGGCCGCGAGAGCGGGCCGTCTTACTGCTGTTCGCTGCTGGCGTTTGGGTCAGCCATTGACGACAGTAGTGAGTAAGATGCAGTTTTGGGGTGGGCCACGAGGGACGCCCTCTCGTGACGCGAATGCACGTGGCGGTGCCGCGTCGCTGGTGAAGAGGAGGCAGAGACAAAGGCGGAGGGCGCCGCCTTGCAGAGCTTGTGGGTGAAGCTGGGGTTCCCTTGTGTTGAGAGTTAAGATGTCGCGTGGGGTGGGGGTTCAGGCAGCAGTTGTCTCTGCTGGCTTGATGCTGTCTGGTAGATGCAATGATTACTGGCCCAGTCGGGCTCAGGTGGGAGCGTCGGCGGCAGCGACGCGCATATATAGACTAGATCAGAGACGCGTGGGATGTGGATGTGAGTGGTTGTTTGAGCACGTTGCTCGGATGGGCCATGCATACGCCGCAGATCATCCACGGGCCGGCCCTGAACACTTCTGACAGCAGGCTTGCAGAGGGGCAGTTATGCCCTGGGGCCGGAGCAGAGTTGAGGCTATTCAGAAGCTTGAAAATTTCAACAACCCAAGTACGTATTGGGTTGGTGGACTCTTGAACTTCTCGGGAAATACAGGCCGAGCCTGCTGAGCTGCTTGCCTTTAGAAGAAGACCAGACGGGGGGGGGGGTCTACTATGCGGATTTGGAGCACGCTGGTGCGTATTTTCTCCAGATGGCAGAATACGCAGTGTCAAGGGATTAAAGATACGATGAAAAGCACCTGGTGGGCAAGCATTACTTCTGGAGTCTTTGATTGTCAAGAGAGCTTCCAAGATTATTATGTCATGCTCTCTCTAACTCACTTAGCCACCAGAAGGGCATAAGTTCAGGGTGCTTAAGGACACAGCGGGGTGGTAATTCTTTGCAGTGTCAGAAGAGAACCCCCGAAGTTTAAAGGGCAGGGTGATTCTGCAATGCCATGCGTAAACATGAAGTCAAGACTCGGGAGAGATGTTGACCTCTACCTGTGCACAGTCATTTTTGTCATCGACCAGACCGACAGAGCATTCGGCTACCTAATGTATCGGTGGCTTCCGCGCCTTCCACGGCGACTGCTGAGACCGCACCAACATCACCATCCCTTCACAATATGCATGAGCTTGCAGCAAGCTAAGACGCGCACTGCGGCATTGTGTGTTGGTGAGGTTGTTGTCCCGCCCCCCCCCCCTCGACAGAAGTCAAGTCACTTGGTCGCTTGTATGAACTCGGCTCGTCAGTGAAAGGGCCGCAGCCTTGCGGGAGAGTGGGCCGATCTGGGTTTGGCCGCGCAGATATGCAAATGCATGCGCGCTGGCACGATCCGGTAGGGGGCGCAACCTGTCCCACAGGGCGTGAGAACAAGACAACCGTATGCAAGGGGTATGGATCTAATTGAGATTGGAACATGGAAGGGGACGGGGACGGCGGGCTGTCAGATTGTGAGTCGGGGGGTCTGGATGTTGTACAATGCAGAGTGGGCGAAGGCTTCGGCTTGATCATTTGTGCCACAGCAGTCAGGATGTCTGCACCACCGCGGGAGAATAGTGCTAAACAACAACAAGATGAGGAGGCTCGTTAGGCTGTCCTCGAACTATTGAGTGAATATATAGCAGGTCTCTGAGATGCCAATTCGTATAAAAAACGTGGTGAGATTGAATAGCCGTGACAGCCGTTTCCACAGGTGCAGTTGGAGCCGCACCGCTTCCCGGCCAGGGACACCTGGACTTCAGAGATAAACGAGGAGAAGCGAGGGAAGACCACAGTAGCACAGACAGAACGGGAAGGTCACATTGGGCGGGGGAAAAAGTAAGAGCGTGGCAATGATCGCAAGGCATCCGGTGGAGTGGGCCCCAGAGTCTGTGCAAAAGACCAAAGGCGAGACCCGCATCACAAGCTTTACTATTTGGATAAGACATGTCTTGGATGAGGCATATCCCTCGATCACTGACTGCAGTGTGCGAGCGAAATAAAGTATGAAAGAATGAAACAACGGACGAAAGATGAAGAGAAAGCAAGATGGTGATATGAACACAGTTCCTGTAGCATGATGACAGCAGTGTTGTCAAAACCGAGCCAACGGCTGACATGAAGTGAATGTTTGGTTTGAATGTTTGCATGTTTCCCAGACTTCTCCTTCGAGGCTAGCCCGAGGATGTTGGCTGGCTGGCCTGAGCAGCCTGTCTCGAGCAGCTCGGATGCTGTGGCACCTCTCTGAACCACGGCCTTGGGAAGCCCCCTCGCTTGAGGGAGCTGACCATTGGCTCGATGCGGCGGGCTGCATCGTGTGAGTAGCGCGAGTCCTTCCAGTTCCGAAGCTCCTCAAACCCCCCTCATATTGTGCCCTCGAGCCTTGATGAAGGGTCCCCGTGTTAGACTTGCAGGGTCCCGAGGACGTCATCAAATCTCAGAGTATGCCAATGTTGCCCCGGTGGGATGATTAGAGCGTTCGAGCTCTGCTACTGAGACATGGGCGAGTGGAAAAGCAGTTAGCCTGAAGTCCGCGGAGGAGGAAGGGGCGGGGCAGAGGGCCTTTGGGACAATCTGGGGGATCTGCATTCAGGGTATTCGTCGATCAAGGCGACGGGGGATCCAAGAACTTTTCAACTAAGTTCATGTGTCGTGTTGCTTTCTTTTGTGTCTGTGTGGGCAGCTGGGATGTGAGCTGGCGAGGCTGTGAGGTTCTGGATGGGAGAAGCAAAGCAAGGACCGTCGAGGCTAGGCTTGCATGCACACGGGCCAAAAAAAAGAGAAAAAAAGGAGTGATGGGATGGGCTGCGGGTCCTGCACCTCGCACAGGGCCACAGGCAGGGTCGCAAACTTCCAGCTGTCGTCCTGTTGTGCTCTCGAGTGCTGCCATGTTGTACTGCGATGTGTTATGCGAACCATCAATCGGGCCGCTCTGCTCTGGAGTGCACAGAAAGCAAGGTCCCGTTGGCCGGTATACGGCCAGGCCAGGCCCGGCATGCTGCTAACAAGCAGCCCAGCCTGGTCTCGAAGATGTCAGATCCAAGCAGATCAAGATCCAGATCCAGGCTCTAAGTTACTAACACGGTAGTTTCGACCTGGATCATGACTAGCACACACTGACGTGAGGCCGTTGATGCCCCTCAACCGATATGGCATAATTAGTTCTTTGTCGTCAATGTTGCCAGGAGATCGATGATGACTCGATCTAGGCTCCCCGTCTCGAGTCTATTCGAGGAGACCAAGAGCATGCATGCCTGTTTCCGTATTGCTCCTCGACGAGGCTGGGAGTTGGGAGGACTGTGCTGATGCCGTGGTGATGCAGTGGTATTTTTCAACTTGCTCCCTCTCTTTTTTGAGCTTCCTGGAATATCTTTTACCAGGGGTGAGTGGTATGGGTACAGAAGCCGAACTGCCGACGTGGGAATGAAAACAATTGAGATGATGTTGACGTTTGCTTTTTTGGTGGACAGGGGATCGTGGACTCGGTCGTGGTTGCCAGAGCGGCCCGCTTCTGGGCCCGACATCTTATTTCCCTTGCCAGTCCGTGCACCCCCAAAATGCATCCCAAAGCTTCTGATAATCACAGCAACTCGAGCCAGCCACTTTTTTGCTCGTGCCCCTCCCGTCAACGATGGGTCAGGACGGGTCAGGACTCAGGACTCGATCCATTATCCTTTCCCAGATGCTCCAGACGGGGGGGAAAGGCCACTCACTGAGTGAGTGGACAGTGGAGGGGTCGCCGCCTAACCTTTTTTGATCGGGCATTAACATGACGGAACACGCGCCTCCCGCCTCCCGCCTTGCCGCCGTCCTCGTCCTGCTTCAATTGCTCAACCGCCGTTGTTGCCCTGTCACCATTCCTCATTTGACCGACCTTTGACCTCCGAACCTTTGTGGATTGAGCAACCCCGGGTGGACCGTCACAGCTGCGCTAGGCTGCATGTCAACTGGTTCGCCCAGCCAGTTCTGCCAGTTCTGCCAGTTCTGCCAGCTCCCTATTGGCATTTGAATTGGCATTGGCAGTGGGCACTGGGCACTGACGAGCGGGTGGGCCTCTCTCTCCACTCATCAATGACCGATCCACGACGGCGCTTGGCTCCTGGCTCCTGGCTCCTGGCAGTCTCCAGTCACGCCCTGCCCGCTCTTTCCACCCACCCTCGGCTCCGGATGCCGTGCGTGGTGCGTGGTGCGTGGTGCGTGGTGCGTGGTGCGTGGTGCGTGGTGGGTTGGTGGGTGGGTGTTCGCAGGGTCGGTCTGAGGGTTGGTTCTGCAGACAGCAAGCAGCCCTTCATCGTCACCACCACCACCACCACCATCATCAATTCTCATTATCACCTGCATGCTGCAAGATCAATTGATATACGCCAGACCTGCAGATTCATCTTCACGTTGATGTGGGTGATTGACTGCCAGCATCCGGCTAGTCAGATCTGGCCTAAGCTATGCGTAGCCAAAGCAACGGCAGCAGCATCCCACCGTCCGCGAAAGGGAGAGAGGCATGTTTCATGTCTGGGCCGGTGATGGTCCCAATATCAGTCTGACGATCTCCTACCACTTCCATCCACCCGCGCTAAAACATACTTTCGCATCGCCCAGCTAGCCCTGCATGCACCGGTGATAGGTACTTGGACCCTGTCGTCGACACGCCAGCGGTGCATGCGAACATGGGCAATCCGTATGCCACCCACACAGACCAGACACAGCAGCCAACCCACTCAGCCTCATGCTCACATGCAGCGTAGCATTTTTCTTACCTGACGTGACCCTAAAACTGGCCAGGTTCGAGCTTAACACCGCTTTGGGACGGAACAATATCAGATCCAAGTTCCCCTTTGACAGTGCTGCCGTCCCTTCATCCTTGAAAGGACAAAGTCGTGATATACTCTTCCCGACGCGAATTTCTTTGACACACACATACAGTACCCCCTTCCGAGTCCAGCTTGTCTGTCCAACTAGACTGGAACCCAAACTCAACCACATGCCTCAATTGATCTGAGACTTCAGGAACTGATCTGAGCTTCCTACCCACCAGGTTCCAAGGTATAGAGAGAGTCCCCATTTACCCAATTATTGACATCGTGATCGCCATCCCCTTCAAGTGATAAACACCCACCTGATCACATGATGGGGCAGAGAATTTTATCATTTCTCCCTCTCTTGCTAGCCTCAATCTCTTTAATTTTCCTTTAAATCCATCTTTGAGCCCGGGCTGATGTAGAATTTCACACAGGAAGTCCGCCCCTGTTATTGGAGGACTCACAGATTTGGATATCTCAGACCAAGAGCCGAAGCCCTCGGGGCGTACCGAGACCAGCTTGTCACCCAGCACAGAGCAAAGCTGCTTAAAGCCCACTCCTGACCACCGGCCGACAAAGGGGCTCTTCCGGTCTTGTGGTAGTCAGCCCGCCTTCATCCAAACTCGGAGGGCAAAGCTGTCGCAGGTCTGGTCTTCGCGTGGGCTTCCTTCATGCCTTTATAGGCCAGCTTGTTGTTCATGGGCCTCCAAGTGACCTTTGCATCTCCTCTTTGAGTTCCTTGCACAACCTCGCTCTGCCGACGGCTGTGTTGTCTCTTTTCCGAAGCCAGGCTCGAGAGGGGCGCACACACACTATTTCTTGTGAGACGCTCGCTACTGCTTACCTTTGGCCACGAGGACCAGAGACAAGTTCGAGCCAGGGCAGGCGCCCGTTTCCCCTTTCCGCCGCCGCCGCCGCCGCCTCCGAGTGTGTCGAGTCCGTCCGTCCAACTCTAGACTTCGGCTGAGCGCCCACTGTCGATCAGGCAAGGATCCCATATCATTGAGCGTTTATACGGCCTCAGTCCACGAGAATCCACATTTCCGACAGCCACCTAATCTTCCAAGGTCCTGCGCCCCGTATGTGCTGAGTTCCCTCTGAGATTGGGCCCTGCATGAGTGCACGGCACCGGCCAGCTGCGCAAATTCTGAATGCAGCTGACAATATAGATTACGCACGAAGCACCCCGAGACCACACACCCCTCCCCCCCCCGGTTGCCCGCCATGGCCAATGGGTTGGACAGGCTGGAGCGGCTGTTCTCCAGGAGGAAATCTGCACCTGCCCGTGACACGACGGTGTCCAACATAAACGGCAGTGCGCCCCCCGCTTCTGCGCAGCCAGAGCACGACTCCTCATTGCTCGAGTTCGTTTTCCCACCGCCGTCCTTCATAAGACCTACCGCGAATCGCATGCACGCCCGCGACGAGTTTGAGCTCCCATCGCCCATCTCGGTTGCTCATACCAGCGCTTCCAATTCTGCACGCAACAGCCGCCGGCACTCCCAGTTTGACCCCCGGGAGATGACCGACACCACGAGCAGGCGGCGGAGTGGGCCCTCGACCACTGCTTCTTTTCACCTGCCCAGCCGGACCTCATCACTGCTCACCAGGAGACACGACAGGAAGGCGGGTGGTGGGCTGACCCAGCTACAGCTCCCACCCAGTGGCGGTGGGACAACAAGCACGGACAAGCCTCCGCCCCTGTCTCCCCAGTCCCCAGCACAAGACACAACATCAACCTCACCAGAAGACCAAAAGGTAGCCCAACGGCGTCTCCTTGAAGCATTGCCCATCTATCCAGGAGTCAAGGTCGAGACGCCCCCGGCCTCGGACCAGGATGAGTTCAACTTTCCCTCACCGCCCTCCAGCACCCGTGGACGATTGCCACCCGCCATCCTCAGCCCCTTCACCCCTGAGCCTTCCCCTGATATGATACCACAGCGTGATTCCATATTGAGTGAGCCAAAAACAAGCAGTGATCTCAGACGCGAGTCGGTATCCACAGTCCCGTCTAGGAGCAGAAGGACCACACTGGCCACCATCTCTAGCACTGCCCTCCTGGATGACGACTGGAGGGACTCGTACGTCGACGATCCCCAGGTCACTGTAACGCCCGAGAAGTGTGCCGTGATCCAGGAGCCCCAGGTACAGGACATCCTCGCCCTGACAGCTGATGACCTGGCCGAAGTCCGGACCAAAGCTCCATCAAAGCCACCGCTGAGACTGCCGCCACCACCGCCTGTGCTGCCACCGGGTGTGCGGTCTCTGTCCGTTTCCTCTCACATAAGAGGCACCAACATGCTGGCGCCGCTCGCGCCGGATGAGGTCGCAGCCTTCCAAGCGGCTCGGATCGCCAAGAAGTACGACTTCGACTTCCTCTACATCATCAACTTCTGGCCAAAGGAGATGGGCCACCTCCACCGGCCCGTCGAAGCATCCACCCACCCATCGATACCAAGCTTCTCACCCCTCTCATCCCCAACAAGCTCCTTCTCAAAGCCACCCTCTGTCCTCTACTCCCCAACGTCCGACTACCCGACCACAAAGAACTCGACGCCCCGCCACTCCCTCCAGGCACCCCCATCCGAGGCCGAGAGCAGCAGCAACGCCGGCAGCGAACCCCACCACATCCCAGACTGCTGCCCAGGCGTCGGGCCTCCACCTCGGCCTGCGACCGCGGGCCGCCTCCTCGCCGCCTACGGGCTCAGCTCGCTGGACGGGCCCTTCCGCCCCGGTGCCAGGGCCCACAAGAAGATCCTCCGCGAGGGCACCGACGGCTGGATCGAGTACCGCAAGACGGACGCCAGGGACAACGAGTTTGCGCGCGGTTACGCACGGTCGTATTACACCTCGACCGAGGAGATCTCGCCGCGCCGGGCGTCTGCACCTGGAGGCAGCACCAGCACCAGCGCCCAGAACCAAAGCGCCACGGCGGCGGCGGCAGCAGCACCAGCAACCCGCCTCGCGACGCAGACGGGGAGTTCGGTCGCCGTGAGGCAGTCATTTAGCCTGGCCGAAGGTGTGCTGTCGTGCACAGGCTCTCACCCGAGGTCGAGGAAGAATAGCAGCGCGGTGGCTGGGGCACGAGCAGCGGCGGGTGGTGGTGCGCCGGTTCGCAAGGTCACGCGGGGCATCGTGTTCGCTGCGTATCGGCGGCCCAGGGGCCACGGCGGCACGGTGCACAGCAGCCGGGCGGAGCTGGACGCGCTCGAGAGGGACGCCGAGGCGCTTGTGGAGATGGTGCTTGATTTCCACCAGGACCGGAGGAGGTGGCAGGTTTATCAGGATGCTAGGAGGGCTTCGGACTAGATGATCCCACCCTTCCCTTTTCGTCTTGATGCATGTGTTGTGAAGATGATGGTGTTTGATTAGTACCAGCGGTGGAGGGGGAGGTTGGACGGCCCTGGAGTAACCACTCCCATGCCCCACTGGTTGGATTGGGACAGGAATTGGTTGCCATAGTTGGAATGGAATGGTTTGGGCATATTGAGTCCCCGGACAGCGGGACTCCATTGAGTGAGCGATTTCGACAACTTTTGCTCTCTACCTGAGGACATACTTTTTATTTTATTTTTATTTTTAGTTTGATAGCGACGTGGAAATGAGAACGATGATGACACCATTACACGTACCAGTATGGATTGATCTTTTCTCGTGTTTGTCCCTGTGGGTGGTCGTATTGTACACGTACTCAGAGTGATACGCTTGGACATGTACTTTGCTGGGGTGTCCGTTACGCGGCCACAGTATTGATTCCCCCCTTCCCTTAACTTCCGATGGGACAAACTCCCAGACGACAACCCTTAGGTACTTTACAACATCCTACTTGATAATCGCCTAAATTATAACCCCCCTAGAGGCTTACCTACTGTAGGATAACCTCTCATGGGACCACAACCTATAAGATAACAGTTCAGGGGCAAGCAACATTTGAAGTCACTGGGTCCGCCATGACTTTACGCACTTTCCAGAAGATGTAAGGGTGTTACGGTCATGTTGTATTCGCTATATTTATTATCATACAATGCAAGTCATCTAGCCCCTCACGCATACATATGTAGAATCGGTATATCTATCTACCTTCTACCCCTCCTATCCTAAATGAGGCCTGTCTGGATTCCAGTCTGAATCCAGGCCGTGAGAGTGCAAATGTGTAGCACGTTGGTGATGAGTCTGCTTGCCTGCCTCAAGTATCTCATCCATAATCTTCCTGGACGCACTCATAGAAGACTGCCAGATGTCCTCGGTGTTGGACATCTGTTTGAGCTTGCCCAGGTCGAATGTTCATTGAGTCGGGGCCCACTGGACGTCGACGTCCTTTAGGGGGTTGGGTATGATGTGTGTGTAACTTACTATGGATCTGAGGAAGTCTTAGCCGAGGGTTAGAAGAAAGGCCTTTTTTCCACAGTATTTTCCCTGGTTGTCCTCCTCCCTTCAGGGCTGGGCTCAATCTCCATTCATCACATTATCCTCAACAATGCTCTGGTTCTCAATAATACCTTTTCCTCGTCATTGATGCTCATCTTAAAACTAGTATTATCCACCTCAATTATTCATATCGAGTCCTTTTAATCGGAAGTGCCATCCGTCTGGCCGGCTTCAGATGCTGCCATCGCAGCAGTGGCAGGAGATGTAATCTAGCGCTGCCGTTGACCTTCGCATGTATCAAACGTAAGCTCCATTCAACATGATTTAGAAGCTTGGAAGTACTCCCAACCAGGTGAACTGCTGCGGACCGGGAAGACTCATTGTACGACAAAAGTGATTATCATTCCAGAACTCAGCTAGCTGTATAGATTGCTTCTTCAATTATTAAGCATACCATCTTACTGCTCAAGAGCTTGCTTGACTATCATGAGACACCTGGCTTCATCATCTCTTCCGCTCCTTTTCCAACACTACCTAGGTATGGAACAGAGCAAGAAAAGCGAGAACTGTCCGGTGGGCCACTTTTTTTGGTCTGTTCTTCCAAAAGAATCCTCCATAGGAATATCTTTCTTGGTATTACGGCTCTTTCCCGGCGGCTTCTTGTCCCAACCATCGATTGTCACCAACACTTAGAACGTACTGCGCACTCACTAGGGTGTCTGCGGATCGTTGGAAACAAGTATCGGTGGGAATTTGGGGAATGAGGTAATTACATTGACGGTGGTAGTTCTTTTTTTGGATAAGGTGAATAGAGTGGCGTCTACTGGACCCAGTGCCGGGCTTGAGGGTCTACAAACAGGGAATGCAAATAAGAATCCATACATTTCCCAGAAAATTAGTGAGCAGGCTCTCCGTGACCTCAAGCGCTGGTGATGGCGTTCACTTGGCAGTGGCTCTCCGGCCTTCCGAGCCGGGCTCGAGTGATTTCGTTCTTAATCCGTACCTAGGTATACAACCCGAAGGCGTACGGTCCTCCGGGCTCGATGCATGCCCGGTTGTTGTGGAGGACAACGCCCCTAACCCTTATTTTAGAGAGTATTTATTATATATTTAGAGGTATAAGGTTAGAAAGTTATCTTTTAACCTCTCTTAAAACTAAATAAGTATAATTTAATTAATTCCTTCCTCTAATAGCTAACTCTAAACCTTTATAATTGTAAGCCTAACATATAACTAATTTTTCTTATAAAAAAGCCTATATTAAATTAATTAGTCTAATTATTTTATAATACTCTTTCTAAATCTTTATTCCTAACTCTATAAGAAAACTCTATAATAGCTTCCTTAAGTACTTTAAATGTAGTTTATAAAAACTTATATACCTTTCCTAAATAGTATATACTACTTAAATTATACTATTAACTTTAAAATTACTAAAATTAAGTTAATCCTCATATAATTTTAAAAAATAAAATAACTAAGGAGTTCTTAGAATTCTTAAAATAGATTATATTATATAATGAAGCCTAAAGGGAGATTTACTAAGCTTATATAATAGATTATAAAGCTTATAAAGAAATAGAATAAGTTATAAATAATAAAACCCTCTTTACTTTTAAATAAAATACTAAAGAATAGCTAAAAAGAGAATATGATAAATAACTTGGTTAAAGAATAATCTTTATTTTAAATAAATTAATTAAAGTAACTAATTTTTGGAAAATTTAAAAATAAATATAAAAAACTATTTTTAATAATATTTTCTTTATATATATAGTAGAAATAGTTAATTTAGATAACTTTATAGTATAAGAAGTTATT
>MAVT02000865.1:0-20073 GCA_001702395.2 Diaporthe helianthi | reverse complement strand
TACTTACTATAGTTTTAGCTTAGTAGAGGAACTTAAAGAATATAAATAGTTAATAGTTAATATAATTTAAAATTCTATTTAACTCCTAAGTTAGTCTTAATATTATTATTAAAATAAAGATATAGCTTTAAAGTTTTATCTAAAAATTAAAAGTAAATGAAATAGAAGTAAGAAATATTATCCTATAAAGGAATTGAAAAAGTAAATGTAAAGATATATATTAATAGGGTATCTTTTTATAAACGCTTAGCGTTTACTAATACATAAAGGAACTATATACCTTTAGGTTATCTACGGATTAAGAGTAATACTACGTAAAGATATATAGTGTGTAATATTATCTAGTATCTTATACTAGGTATTTAAATATTTATATAACTTTTTATAAAATACTTTTACCGCTAACGGAGACGATATATATATCTATAGATAGATAATATAATAAGCACTAGTATATAGTAAATATAAAAGGAATTAAAAATTAGTAAAACTAAGTATAAATATATTACTACTTAATAAATAATTAGTAGTTAATATATTATTTAAAATTATTAATTTAAGTAAGTAAAGAAATAAGTAACTAATTAACTAATTAATAAATATAATTAGAGAAAACTTTACGCTTATCGTTATATCTTTTACTTTATCTCAGGGTAAATTCCTAGCGACGTTTATTCCTTAACTATAAGCTTAATTTAGGTTTCTTATACGCAATAAATAACTACACTCTATACTTATTAGAACTTACTTACCCTATAGTATAGTGTCTCCACATTTCACTCACGGTTACAGACTATTTTACTTATAATAAGTAGCTAGGTAAGCTCAGCTACCTAACTTTAGTTTCAGGGTCTAGCATTCCCCCGTACTCGTAAGTCAACAGGCACACAGCCCCCATGTGCCATGTTAGCCTGTACATGCCATGGCTGTCCTCTAATATCCACCCCTATGGGCAAGTACTGGGTGAGACGACGTGCGAAGCTACAAGTGAAGTGGGTGGGCCGATATTGGCTGTTGTCAGTGCCTGCCTACGTACCTAGGTTTTGAACCCATGACCTATTGGTGTAACGAAAAGGAACCACTGTACTACTATCCACAAAAGGGATCGCCAATACGGCGTAATTAAGAACACGGCCTCATATCCTGTGAAAATTGTCTTGCATGTTATTGAGGTTCCTCACCGTGCAGTCCATGAGTCCTGGGCGCGAAAGCCTCTTTTTTGCCACTGAGAGAATGATGGCGCCGTAAGGGGAATATCTTGATTCTGTCACGGTCAGCTCTTGCCAGTGCTTACGGTACCGATATGCCTAAGAGATTGTAACTATCATGAACCCGATTCTGATAATAGAGTCTGTGCTTGTAATCTGACGGGACTTGCAAACGCTGAGGCCACCAGTATGACGGTAGCCAGGGCTGCGAGCAAGGGGGTGCCCTCGTGGCTACCAGAGCACGAGGAAATATACGAGGATCCAGGGGCTCTTAGCGAATGCGAGTCACATCTATTGAAAGTCACGCGACACCCGCGTTAATTACTAAGAGCCACAGATCTGCACGCGAAAGACCAAATTGTGAGGTGTCGCGGGCACAGCACCTACCTAGGTAAGCGTGTAAGCAAAAGTGGGCACGGCGCAGCCAATGTCGGGCCCCCGGGCTGCCGCTTTTCACTTCGTATTCTTTTAGTTATCAGCAGGAGCATTTATTTAGCAGCAGCCATTACTAAAGTTTAGATACCGAGTACTGGGTGGGCGTACGTTCGGAGCTAGACCAATATTTGCTGGGTACCTAGGTAGGAATTGCGGTGTCCGAATGCTTCGGGAGAAGCACCATCGGGCACCTACTCATCGGGGCTAGATATAACATCGGAATCCGGTTGTCAGCATGCCTAAGGGCATCCACATTCCTATTTCAGTCATAAAAAAGAAAACCAGACCAAATATCAAGCAGAATGTGCGTGGTAGCAACAAATTGTTATGTGTTTGGAAGTCACTGTGAGGACAAAGTAACATCATGTCGAAAACCACAGAACTTGGGTTTCCTATGGGAAGCCAAGGAGGCGAGGGTGAGTTCCTCTGCCTCACCATATGCGGCTACAAGAAAGTTGGGATGCATGAGGACGACTACCAGCATCATATGACCAAAGTATCGGCACCCATGACCAAAGATTTGATGGTCAAGTATGGCATCATTAGATGGACGCAGGTAGGTGATTCAACAGATTTGCCCTCTCAGCGGCTATTCACCAGGCTGATGACTGTGAATTCATCCTGTCTTCCAATAGATTCACAACAAGTCGGCCACGCGTGCCATGATGAGCCATCTTTATGACCCACAGATGGCAAAGTTGGCCGAATTTGACTGTTTCAGCCAGGTGGTTTTCAAGAGTTTAGAGGACTACAAGCGCTTCAAACAGGACCCAGAGTATAAGCGGCGATTGATGGGTGACCATGAGAAATTCGCAGATACAAAAAGGAGCATGTGAGAATATTATCCACCAAATGGTTTTCGCAATGGAAATATTTCAGCTGACGGGGGGTTTCGTCCCGTGCGACAGGATGACTATTGGCTGGATCACGCAGTTGATTGACGGCGGCGTCGTTGTGGATGGTCTAAAGGACCCGGCGAAGTCGGTTGCTGCTTATCAGACCACGGCATTAATTACAGGTTCCTTTCTGTCCGGTAAGCAGATGACAGCAGCAACTCATCAACAGAAGACATATCAATAAGGTGATGAGCCTAACAAATCAACAGGTGCCATGATGGCATTGTCCCTGGTGGCTGTTCCCGTCTTCCTCGACACGACCCAGACGGCAGGCCAGCTGTACATCCAATGGGCTCGTACGTACCACTACGGACATCTAGGACTTCCGGCCTTGTCGGTGTCGACGCTTCTTCTCTATCTGTATACAGCTCAGCGGAAGAGGACTGCCGGTGATTCCGGATGGCGCTCACAGCTCGTGTCCGGTCTCGTCACCGTCTTGATGGTACCGTTCACCTGGATTATCATGTTGCCGACTAATAACAAGCTGTTTGCTTTGGAATCCCAGGCGAAAGCGGGCGTTCTTCCCTCGGGGAGTTTAACTGAGGCGCAGGAACTTGTGACAAAGTGGAGTCTGATGCATGTTGCGAGGTCATTTTTTCCAGTGGTCGGAGCAATTCTGGGGGGTATGGCGTTGAGAAAGAATTTGAATTGAGATAGGCTTTGGCTCGTTTCATCCTATGAACTAAATGCACAGGCAAACCTCTCCTTGTAAAAGATCAATCCTTCATTGTCTTTGAGAATCTTCTAAATTTAGTAGAATATAAAGACGCTGTTCAATGTACAAACACTTATTTACGTTTAGCGGTGTGAGCACGAGAATTTGAAGGTGCTTTCACGCTGTTGTACGCTCTCGTTAAGACAAGGAGGGGCCTGACAAGCGTATCTGTGTGGATGAGCTCATTCACAGTCAGACCACCCACATCAGTACCTACTTAGTTAGGCCACAAGATCCATCAGAGCGGGCTTCGCCCACTCTCTCCATCATACTTAAGTTGCAAATTCTACATTGCCACTACGTTCCAAAACTCACCTAGTATCATATCTAGCATATTTGGCAATGTTGCGACGTTGCATCATGCGCGGTCCGTATTTCATTGAGACGTTGAAATCAAGACTTTAGCATCAAGACTTCCCAATGTTACGAAAACGGAACTTGCACCCCAAAGAACTATTGTTTCAAATGGGCGAAGACAATGCCAAATAGCCCGAGATCGGAAAGTACCTAGGTACTTACCTAGGTACCTAAGACTCTGAAGGAGTGAGGAATATGTATGTCAGATAGCGCTAGGCCTTAACCCGGTATTATAACCCATTCCATGGTCTTTCTGCAGCCGGCTAAATCGGACATTGACCAGGGCTTATGTCCGAGGTGAGACACCGAGAGACACTCTCAGCTCTAGCTGTCTTACCAGTCAAAAGAACATGTATATATATTTGTACTTATTAGTCATTGCTTTGTTGTGTCTGGCCCAAACATACCTTAAATCAGCATATCCACTTGAAGCACTTGACCCTGACATAATGACAGCCATCGTGAAGACGATCGTGGCGACTGGCTGCACCTCCGGCTTGGTAAAGTTGTCCTAAGCCCTTCTCTCGCTTCTCAACCTCGCTAACCTGATACACCTTGGTTCAGGGTTTCGAGGCTGTGAAGCAACTACTTGAACAGACTCAGGCGTACAAGCTCATCCTCGGCGCGCGGGATGTGAAGACTGCACAGGCCGCGTATGACAAGCTGCATTACGACAACAGCAGGCACAGCCTGACCATCCTGCCGCTTGAATTGACCGATCTGCAGACAGTCAAGTCATTCGCTAATCAGACGCTGAAGAATCTTGGGCAAGAGCCACTGGATTATTTGTTGCTGAATGCTGCCATTGCCCGGAGTGCTGATGGCAATCCCGGCCCGAATGGATCGCAATGGAGCCACTCTTACATTGTTAATCACCTCTGTGAGTACTACCGTCCCGCGCCCGGGTGCTGTGCAGCGATTCTGATTTCAGTCCTGTTTTAGCTCAGCACTACTTGACGCATTTACTACAGCCGAAGCTCAAGGAAGCGCGAACTCGCGTCGTTGTGGTGTCTTCGGGCGCTATCAAAATGGTTAAGGAAACAGGTAAGCACAAAACATGTACCTTTAAATCGTTTGTCTGATCAGATGCTAATTCTTCTCCGTTTCCTTGCTTCAGCTGGACTTCAAGACGGCGTCAAAGCCAAAGCTGAGACGTACCACCTGCAGCTCTACCCGATGACCAAGTTCATCCAGCTCCTCGGCGCACACTGGTGGCGTCGTCAGCTCCAGGGCACGTGCAAAGTTGTGGCCGTGTCTCCGGGCTTGATTCCGGGCACGGGTCTGCCCCGCTTCGCAAAGCCCGGCGACCCGGTGCCATTGCCGACGATGCCTGGAGCGAAGAGCATCCAGGAAGGTGCGCAGAGCATCTTGGCCGCCCTGACCAGGGATGATTTTCCGGAAGACCCCGAGCGGATATTCTTGACGAGTTGGGGCGAATGGTGGCCCAAGGAAGAGTACGGCTTGAGCCTGGACAAGGGTTTGCAGGAGGCATGGTGCCCGAGCAGGGAGGAGATTGAGAGGGACGAAAGAGTCGGGGCATAGGTAATTAACTTTAGAACTACCTGGATGATTACCAATCACTTGTCGACCTGAATTCGTTCATCCCAAATTCGCCGTATTTTGATATAAAAATACTACACGCGTAACCCGTCCTAAAGGCACCTGCAGTAAATCTAACGAAGCCTTCATCCACATCAGAGACAGTCCTGTGGACATGTTCTAGTTCAAATAATAAGCAGCATCTTTCGATTTGGGATTTGGTGCCGCGTTAGTAAGATTCGAGTTGTAGTGACTACCGACCTCAAGTGCTACATAAGTATGTACCTAGGTAGACTCCATTTTCTAATGAATGACTGGTATCGAGGAGCAATGATTTTTGCACACAAACTGTAATTCAGATGAATATTGCATAACGCAACGTGGATATCTTTGAATTCCAAAATAGAACAAATCTAACAAAATCACTCTCTGCTGCCATACGGCACCGCCTACTCCTTCACAATGATGCGCAAGATCCCGACCAAGCCCGGGAGGGGACCACCAAAACAACCTCAAGCCACTGTCCACTATTATTTGACCTTCTGTGCGACCACATCAAGACCCGTCATCTTCTTAATCGTGGAGTCCAGCGCTCCGTGGGGCATGATGGTCCCGATCCGGCCCATGCGCGCATTTGCGCCTCGCCAAACAATGAGAGGAGGGTTCTTCTTGGTCAGGTCGCCAACGACCTCTTTCGCCCACTGGTCCGCCGGCGTGCCCACATCAGCCATGCTTTCGTGGCGCATGGCAGACTCGACCGCCTCCCTTGCCGGCTCGTAAATGGAACCCTTGGGGATGGTCATGGTGGTGAGCTGCGCCTGGTTGTTGCTCAGGTTGGTCTTGACGGCGCCCGTCTTGAGGTCGATGACCTTGACTCCGAAGGGCTCCAGCTCCAGGCGCTGGCAGTCCGAGATCATGGACATGGCGGCCTTTGACGCGTTGTAGATGGCCTGGAAGGGGCCGACGACGCAGCCGACGACCGAGGTCTGGTTGACGATCATGCCCTTGGACTGGAGCAGCAGCGGCAGGAAGGCCTGGGTCACGGCGACCTGCGCAAAGACGTTGAGGTCAAAGATCTTCCTCGCCTCGTCAATGTCGACGTCCGACATGGGCATGCTATAGCTGAGCCCGGCGTTGTTGACGAGCATGTCGAGGCTGGGGATTTGGGCCACACACGCAGCAACCGACTGTTTGGACATGATGTCGAGCGTGAGGGTGTCGATGCCCTGCTTGGAGAGACCTGCCATCTTGGAGACGTCGCGAGCAGTCGCGTACACGTGGTAGCCGGCTTGTTGGAACGCCACTGCGAGGGCGGCACCCATGCCACCTTCTGAGCAGCCGGTGATGAGAACTGTCTTCTTGGAGACGGCCATTGTGAATTTCGAATAGGTAAAGTTTGTCACTGTCAGTTCACCAGTGAATCTGAGGCTGGCTGGGGCAGTGGGGAAGTGTTGTTCTGTTCAAGTTGTTCTGTATGTTTGTATGTTTGTCTGTATGTATGTATTTCTGACTGTCTGAATGTCTGACTGACTGTTTCTGTTTATATATTTATAACCATTGTGTATGGAGACCAACCAATCCGTGCATGCCTACCTAAGTACTTAGGTACTTACCCAGAAGTAGTTAGGTATTTCCCGTCGTTTCCCGTCAATTCCCGCGCGCCGAAAGAGAAATACCGCGCGGGGTTTAACTCGGAGTTAAGGTCAACTGCAGTGGCACCCTGGGGCGTCAGTCAGCTTGGGGGTTGGTTGGGAATCGGATTGATTGCTCATCCCGCGTCAGCTCAACTCTCGTCGCTGATGCCCAGCCTAGGTGAGTTCTCTCACAACCCTCCCTTCACGTGGGCCTGCCCTCAAACCACTGCATTCTCCGCGCGCGTGCTCGACTCCTCCACCACCCCTGCCTCCCGTGGTTTACCGTTTGACTACCGAACAATTTGAAAGCTGCAAGAATTCTGAATGGCGCCTGGTCGGAAATTAGGCGATAGCTGCTGGACCTGCCGCCTGCGCCGCAAGCGCTGCGACGCAGTCCGACCCGTTTGTGGGAGCTGTCAAGCCCTGGACATTTCCTGCCACACCGGAGAGGCTCGGCCTTCATGGATGGACGGGGGCGCCGGACAAAACAACATGTCCGAGGCCATCAAGCGGAGGATCAAGCACAATGCTCTTCTGCGCAGGGAAAGGCGTCTATTGGCCGCTCCGACGGCGAGTGCTGGGCCTCCTGGCACATGCAATGAGCCGCTACCGGTAGACGCAGACGTCGCCTCTACCACGCAGTCCGCTGCCTCCTTGTCCCTCACGAGTGGCTCTGATGATGGTTCCCAGTCCCAGCAGCTCGAGTCGCCTTTCGGGTCTCGGTCTCCGTCGTCCACGACTGGGCTCCCGTCTGACGGCGCCCACACGCTGCCGACCACCTCTTCGCCGGCCTCGTCCTTTTCCTCGTCCTGGTCCGCCGGCCTGGGCATCCCGATCCAGGCCCCTGCCCAGGCCCAGCTCGCGTCTGTCATGATCTACCTTGACTACGTGTTCCCATTCCTGTTCCCCTTCTACCGCCCGTCGTTGCTGGAAACAGGGAGGCAGTGGCTGCTTGGCATGCTGTGCCAAAACGACGTCTCGTTCCACACGGCCGCCAGCCTCAGCTCTTATTTCTTCTCGCTGGTACCACAGGATGAGGAGCGACAGATGCACGATGAGTGCAAGGCCCTCGTCTGGGAACGGCTCATCGGCCAGATGGACCTTGCCGTCAAGACCATCCAGAGTAGTGTCGCCGTGCTGAGCCACCAGGGGCCGCACGCAAGCTCGCTGACGGGCAAGGCGCGAATCATGGAGGAGATAGCGCAGCTGCTCATCGTTGAAGTCACAGTGCGCAGGGATGTGGACTGGACGATCCACTTGACCCCTGCTTTGGCCCTATTCGACGACATGTTCACCGTCTACGGCCTCGACGGGGCCTCAGAACCCAGTGTCGCAAACCTTATGAGCGCATTGCCGCCCATAATGTTCCCCGTACCGACGACACACCAGAAGCCTCTGCCGAACACACCTGATCAGTCTGCCTTGGCCTTCTTTATATCGCTTCTGCTCTATGTGGACATTGTAGCAAGCACATCCCTAGGCAGAGCCCCCCATTTGCACAGATACCACCCCAGCCTGTTGTCTGCTCAAAGCGAGCAAGATTGCCAGGTCCGAATAGAGCAGGTGGTGGGCTGTCAGAATTGGCCACTCGTCGCCATCGGCAACATCTCCGCCCTCTGTGCCTGGAGGAGCGAAGCCAAACAGGCCGGAAACTTCTCCGTCTTCCACCTCGTCAAGCTGGCAGATCCAATTGCCCAAGCGCTCGACGACGGGCTCCTGAGCCTGGAGCGCAACCCACCCCGTGCCACTCCCAGCCGGGCAGGTGCCAGCCGTCGGCTCGAGGGATACTACAGCCGGCATGACCGAAGCATTGATCACAACGCAATTGCTACCGTCACGCGCATCTGGGCCTACGCGGCCAAGATCTACCTCTCTGTTGCTCTCTCGGGATGGCAACCAAAGTCCGCCGAGGTGTATGACAGCGTTGCCAAGGTTTCCGGTCTGTTGCAGACCATCGAGTCACCCGCTCAGCTGCGGAGTCTGTCGTGGCCTATATGTGTGGCAGGGTGTCTCGCGCTGCCTGACCAAGAGCCAGAGTTCCGCCGCGTTGTCGGCGAGGTAGGTGAGTTGGCTGATTTTGGTACCATTGGCACGACGCTCCGTATAATGGAACAAGTTTGGCATTCGAGGGAGACGGCGGATGGAGATGCATGTGATTTGGCTTCGGCTTTGAGTGCCCTCGGGACTCCTGCCTTACTGATATAGTACCTATTATGTGATTTCTACGGTGCTCGGGAAAGTAAAGTAACGATTCCTGAAATACATAACCACTGTCCATCTAAAATACCCAAGTATCCTCAGTTACGTCGTCATTTACTTCAATATCTAAAGGGCCATGTCCCTGGCCACACCCCCATGTCCCCGCCCACCTGGGGGAGGGGGAGGCAGACACGCAGTTCTAAATTGTCTAACCTGGGTGCGATTCTTCGAAAGTGTTGACAACAGAACCCTTAACCTGTGAGGCAGAAATGCCACCGCCATCCTAAAACGAGTCCCCACGACGCAGAGTAGACCGAAATCTGGCACCCTGAGCAGCCCGTGCCGGATGGTATGCTTCAGCCCCTAAATATGTCGTGATGTCCAGTTCACCGTCAGCCTTGAACAGGCACGAGACGAACGTCTGCAGGCCCTTGGCCGTCTCCAGCCCCCGGTGCTGCGACAGGTTTCCGAGCATCTTCATATACTGCTGATTATGCGACCCGCGCCCACGCGCCTCCATCCATGCGGCGACGGAATGAGCATGCGCCAGGTCGTTGGGTGCGTAGTGGCGCGACGGGATAAACCACTTGATCTCGGGCAGCTCCTTTCCGCCGGGTGCCACGTCAAAATAGTACAGGTAGCCTGTCAGCACCTCGTCCAGCTCCCCAAAGTTGTCCCGCGCGGCCTGATCGTAGACGTCGGACTTTGCGGGCAGCGGGATCTCAGCGTCGTGGGAGAAGTCGTCAGGCAGGCCCGCCACGGCGCGGATGAGCGCGTAGAGGTCGGAAAGCTGCGCTTCGATCCTGTCGTTGGCGATGCGCCCGCCCAGGGTCATGACCTCGCGCACCGAGCGGAAGCTCGTGTGTGGCGTGTGGAAGTACCACTTGAGCCGCGACTTTGCGGGTGCCACGTTGTCCACGGCAATGGAGAAGGGCTTCAAGGCCTTGCCTTCGTCATTCTGGGCCAGGAAGTCGACGAGGGCCTTGCGGGCAGCCCATGTCCCATCGTTCTCGTCGGCCAATTGTAGCTCAGCCATGGCCAGATCATACTGCCCGACCGAGATGTCATCAACCCGTCCGAGCTTACGAGGGAAGAAGTACGTCTTGAAGCCGATGCCCTTGTTGCGTAGGAACTCTGTGCCCAGCTGCACGCTGGTGGCCGTGCTTCTGGCCGAGCCTGCCGCGGCTTCCTGTACGTATTTCGAGTTGTCATGGTCGTAGTACCGCGCGAAGAAGTGGTTCACCCAGCCGAGGTTCACATCGGCACCCGTGGCTTCGGCGAGGCGTTGGAGCTGTTCTCGCAGAGCCTGCTGGTTGAGAGGATCAATGTGCGTGCCGGGGTGCGCCCCGATGGGCTCCGTCACATAGCGCACGTCAGGCTCACTTGTCCTGGTCTCCCACTTCCACGAGTACTCGATCGGGCTGCCATCGAGACCCAGCAGGGAACTCCACTTTGCTGGCGTGCCGTCGGCCTTTGGGGCTGGGCCCATGTAAGGCACCTGCGTTCCATGACAAAGGTCAGTACTTATTTGCAGGGTCATTGGTGATGTCAACTCACGGTCCAATGGTAGTGGAAAATCAGCGCTTCATACTGCTTTTCCATTGAGTACCCGGCTGCTTTGACCAGAGAAGCAACATGTGGGCCTGTAAGCTGCCACCAGAAATCCTGGTCTGAATTCACAGATGGTAGATATTTGGACAGCTGCGTCCATGCCTCAGAAGGTGGAGCAGAAGCTTTCTTAATGCCGTTTGTGCCGTTCATTGCCGCTACTACTTGTTCACGACGGGGTGCAGGGTGGTTTGACAGCTTGGGGGGGAGGGAGGATCTTATGGTAACAGCTTGAGGTGTGATGTTCAACCGAGGACCTTGTTACGATGATAATACTACAGAGTCTTGTTCTAAATATTCTGTGTACAATGGCATGCGGTTCTTGAAATAAATAACATATTCCGTACCTGGCCCGATGAAAGTTGAGATGCAGTCCAAGTGCGTCGGGGGGACAGGTGACAGGTCCAGATGTCAGTAAGCAGTGGTCTCCGCCCAGGTGCCAGATCCCTGGTTCTCCGACTTCCGATGCCCGAATGATATATGATTTATCGTGTATGGAAAACAGAACGGGCACAGCACTTGAGTGAGTTCACAATCCGTCATGACTTTCATAATGCCCAATTTGCAAGATGCAAGCATCACAATTCAAGAGAAATTTGGAACGCGGGCACGAGCATCTCCTTGATTCATAACTAACTAGATCACTTCGGACATCTGGACTTCCCAACTCATCCCCAATTTATTGGTTGGAACCGTTCGTGTTCGTCACATGCAGCCTCCTTTTCACTTCACATTGTCTGATTGATCGGATCATCTAGCTATCCTGTTTCACACTAGTCCACTCATTCCCTGGCATCCTGCTGTAAATCTCATGCTCAACCGGTTTCAGCAGCATGTCCTTCAAGGCGGCGTGGTATGGCCTGTAGTAGTCCTTCTTGATTTGGACCTGTGCACAGGTAACCATCAATTTTCACGTGGTTCCTGTGGGAGTAGAAACGGGGCGGAAAGGTCATCTCACATTGAACATGTAATCGGAATCGGCGTTCCAGTTCTCCACAATGACAAAGACACCCGGTGTCGTGCCTCGGTAAAGCTCGAAGAAGGTGTTCTTAGGCTCTGCGATAACGTGTTCATAGGTAGGACGGAGCGCCTTGAGAAAGTCGTCCGTTTTGGTCGGATCAACAGTGATCTTGACGTGCACCGAGAGAGCTGGGGTTTCGGACGCCATCTTGGCAAGGTGATGACTTGGAAGTAGGGTAGGTGACCTGAAGCTGGATGGCACGCACAATGTGGAACGGGAACGAGAGTACGGAAGCAAACCAGTCGCCACGAAAAAGCCGAGACAAATGGCGCCTTAAAAATAGCAACGCAGATATCGTTAAACATGAAATGCCACTAAAGCTACTGTCGTGGTAGACCCGCCTGGGCATAATATTTCATTCGGCGTTTGTCGGCCTCCGCGAGCAGGATCTTACTTTCGGGGTCTCAGATAGGCTGTCATTGGTCTTCGTTCTCCGAGCTATGATCGTGAAATTCGTGATGACATTGGTACCTAGGTACGAGTGTCCGTGGGCGCCAGTACTATCAAGTGCATTTTATATTTTATATATGTATCAATGAATTTAAGAGCTTTGCAGGCATTAGAGTCTGGCAACATTGACCTTGTCATACGCCGCACTTATTGGAGTGGGTACTTAACCCTAAGATTCTCAACTTTGCGTCCCAAACAGATAGCCACCGTCGCCCTAGGAAACACAAAAGTAAATATCGCCAATCATGTCGGAGGCTTCAAGAATTTCCATGTCGGCGGATCATCTCGGCTACATCAAAGGTGGTCCTTCAGTCACAGCTGAGTCTCTCGACATCACCAACCGTCTGCTACAGAAGAATCACGATGAGCTTCACATATTCTTCCGTGACATGAACGGTCACAATCACCTCGTACACAATCTCTTCACAAGACTGTCTCTGGGGGCAACCCCAGACCAGCTGCAGACTGCATACGACGACGACGCCCCTCTTCAGCGCGAGATACCGCCCCTGGATGAAAAAGTGGTCGAACGTCTGGCCAATGACGACTACTTCGCGGAGCGAATCACCAAAATCACCCATTACAACAACTTCCGCGTCTTCTTCGAGCAGCAGATTGACAAGAAGGGGTGGCAACAAGTCGTCAACGACTATGTCTTCAGCAAGTCGCCCATCGCCGAAGCCATCCTCCCTCTGATGTACGATGGCGCCTACCACCCTATCATCCACCTCGGGCTGGGGGCCGAGTTTGCGCAACCAGCCGTCATCGCCGAGGCGCTCGCGCAGGCCGCAGCCCACGACTCGTTCGATACGAACTGGTTCTTCCACATCTCCGAGAAGCTGGCCCAGCATAATGCCGACGACGCGGGCGGCAAGCCCCTCTTGCAGCTCGCGCGGGAGGCCGCCGCCCACCCTGGCATCCGCGAGGCAGCGCGCACGCCTGACCTGATCGGCACCATGAAGCAGAAGAGGGCTATTTACCCCAAGGCTGGAGACAAGATCGTGACCTTGGCCGCGCAGTTCCGCGTCCGGCCTGGGGATTTCAAGGCGAAGACGGCCGAGATGATCGACTTCTGCGCATTCCTGGCGGGTGCTGCGCAACGCCCCGGGAAAGCGACAAAGATAGACTTCTTTTTCATGCACTGTGTCACGAGTTCCCTCTTCATCAGCGTCCTCGTTGACCAAGACTGGATCAGCACGGAGGACAAGGTGCGGTTGGTCGAGTGGAAGGGTAGACTGGACCTGGTCTGGTACATTACCTGCGGTCTTCCGGATCTACACGCCGAAAGCATCACCGGATATAATGTTGGGGCAGAGCGCGACTGGGACCAGCTTTACAATCTGGTCAATGAGCAGCATGATGACGGCCATGTTGCCAAGTTCGTGCGTGCCTTGAAGAATGGCCAAGATCTGGAACGGAAGCTTGGAGGAGATTTCGCTCCCGCAGTTCACGGAGATATGTGGTTGAAAATTGCCCGTATGGCCTACGACACCACGCTTGATCTTCCTGCTCCGGCTAAGTGGGTGCTTATGGCGGGTATGGATTCCGCATGGGCATCTGTGCCGAACCACGCTTGAGCGGTCGTCGTCTCAGCAAAGTATTCAGGCCTTGATGAATTGATTGCAGGCGATGGGTTAAATATCATTGTACGCGTGAGAGGTTACATTCCAGCCTAGGCCCTCTTTACATAGATAATGGATCACTACCCGCTTGAGCCGTGTTTCATCGAACTTATGAGTCTCATTTGCTGGGAACTCTGGGAGACCAAAGTCTTCCAGCCGGACTGCACCTCCCATGACAGAACCTCCCACGCCTCGGTTTCATTACATATAATATTTACCAATGAGACATTATTGAGTGGTATGGTTTTGATCTTAATCCGTGTACGTGCTTCATTCCGCTCAAAAACAGGCCAAAGCCAAATTTCAAGACGATGCTGCTATGTATTCTTTAAGTCAAGTAAGGCAGTCAAGTCTAGTCTGTTTTCCAACCTCCTGATTCACACCTTGGTCAGACCATTCACAAGGTTCGCAAACTGTTGCGTGCATGTTACCGCTGACTCTTTGATTTGTTATTATTGCTGTGGCTTAGCATTGGAAGTATTTCAATGCGCCCCCAAAGGTACATGGTAAAATCGCTGATGAGTCAATGTTTGAACAGCTCCTGTCTCCTCTGCAGCGGTGCATGCACATCTGCCCTCGTTCTGCTTGCCTAATCGAAATAGCTAGGCACAAACACCGTATATCGGACATCGGTCATTGTGTAGATACCTAGATACATGATCCTGCGAGATCGGTGGCCGATAGGTAAGCTGTAAGCGGCCGACGCTTAAACCTTCGGGTATCACGTGTCGAATTTGAGTGCTGACAGAGCGACTCACCAGCCCACCATTTTGGCTAACCAAGTGTACAAGACCGTCCATTTTCTCGTGTATTATTGTGGCTAGCTAAATTTCAATTCGGGTGGTGTAACACTTGAGATAATTCCAACAAAGAGAGGAAGAAAAAGGAAACAACTTGAAGAGTCCAATGTCTACGTCGATGCCAATTCCTAGCCTGGGGGTGGTGGGCGCTTTGCTGCTCCTAGGGTGCCTGTTGCTCTACCGGGCAGCACTTCCCAAACCGATACCTGGGATACCGTACAGAAAGGGCAGCGAGAAGCGTCTGCTTGGGGATGCGCCTGATGTAAGCAAGAAGAGACTAGATGGCTCCGTGAGAAATCATGCTGATCAATATGTCCTATCACCAGATTTTAGAATGGCAGAACGAGACGAAAGAGGTTTTTAGTTACTTCAGGAAGCTCGCCCTGGATCTCAAAGCGCCCGTATTTCAGATGTTCATGCGGCCATTTGGCCAGCCGTGGGTGATCCTGACGGATTTCCGCGAGGCCTTTGATATTTGCGCGACCCGCAAAGAAGAATTCGACCGGTCGGCCTTTACCGGAGAGGTCTTTGGACCCATCGTGCCAGAAAGTCACATCCAATTTCTGACAGACGACCGATGGCGCGATCACAGGAACCTTATGCGCGACACCATGTCCAAAGGCTTCGTTTCCGATGTCATTGCGCCCAGAATCCACAAATATGTTGCCGAGCTCGTGTCGTTGTGGCATGACAAGGCCCGTCTGGCGCAGGGGCGGCCGTTCGACGCGGAATCGGACGTGGCGAGATGTCTGATCGACTTCATCACCTCGGCAAACTTTGGCTTCGACGTCAAGGCGCTTCAAGCGCACCATGCCTCCCTTGATGGGATCATGCCAGTTGGCTCTTCTGGCGTGAACCGGGACATACCCATGTCGTTCAAGGACGGCATGGAGAGCGAGGCCTGCGCAGCCCTGATCAAAATGACAGACGGCGTTGCAATGGCGGTGCGGTCCCCTTTCCCGAGGATCCTCGTTCCCCTGGCATATCGATTCTTGCCATCCTATTCAGGAGCCAAGCGGTATACCTACGATATGATCTCGAATCAGGTCAATGAGGCGTGGACTCGGTTTTCCAGCAGCAAGAAGGCCGGTGCTCTAGCTCTTGGAGAACGTGCCGATGAGCAAGAGGTCAGATCCGCCCTGGAGCTCCTGGTCCAGCGGGAGTCGCAAATGGCCAGAAAAGAAAACCGAGAAAGGAAGTTCAACCTGCCCATCGTGCGGGACGAGCTGCTGGCCTTTCTCTTTGCCGGTCAGGTGACAACGGGTGCAGCGCTGGGCTGGGCGCTCAAATACCTGACCATGCACCGCGAGGTACAGAAGCAACTGCGGTCCGAGTTGCGGGCCACCCACAAACGTGCCGTCGAGGCCGGAGATATACCAACCTCGCACGAGATTGCCGAGGCCAACCTGCCGTACTTGGACGCATTCCTCGCCGAGAACCACCGCTTCGCCGTTACCATCAGCTGCATGATCCGACACACCATCAAAGATACCACGGTCCTCGGCCATCGCATCCCCAAGGGCACTGACGTCTTCATGCTCACCAACGGTCCCGGTTACCACATGCCCGCGACACCTGTCGACGAGATGACGCGCAGCAAGTCCAGCCAGGACGCCAAGGACAAGTACGGCACGTGGGATGAGTCTGACATGAGTCAATTTCGCCCAGAGAGGTGGCTTGAGAGGACTGAGAATGGTGAGGTGCGATACAATGCCCTGGCTGGACCATCGATACCATTTGGTGTGGGTCCTCGTGGCTGTTTTGGTGAGTTCTGCAGACAGTTTGCTCCCTCTCCTGGCCATTCAAATCCGTAACTGACCGATTCATCATTTTTATCAGGTATCAAATGGGCCACGCTAGTTCTCAAGACGTTAGTTACTCTTGTTGTGTGGAATTTTGACCTCCAAGAGATCCCGGAGGAGCTGTCAGGAACGGCCGCGAAAGACTCAGCATCACACAGTGCACAGCAAGTATTTGTAAGACTGGCATCGATTTCTGAGTAGACATAGAATGAATTCGGGTGTTTATAATGTGGAATTTCCAACACTAGGTTCGTTGAGACGAGGTTTTACCGCGATTGCGTCGTGGAAGTTGAGTAAGATGGAGTGATTCACTCGGCTGGAGCATCATAGAAGACATAGACGATAGCGTACTTATCACCTCTGTTTGACACTAGGGTAAAACATGCATATTTTTGCTTATTCGGGAGGTTTGAAGAACGGCGAGTACACCTTGTTCGTATGAGGTCTTGACGGGAGGTTTTCCAAGGTTGGACAACTGCCCTCTTGATGTCGGTTACGAGACCTGCATCTTTCCAATTCGAAGGCGGAGCTGTGATAGTATAGGGACAGAAGACTCGCCAGTCCATTTTTCCCATCAAGATTTGTCTTTTACACTCGCCAATATCCAGTCTCCACCTACATGTTGTTATGCTGTGGGAAAAGAGCGAGAAACATCAATGATGCATGAATGATAGATAGCAGAACGAATTCTGGAACATGTCTAATTAGGGGTGTAGACAGTTAAAGATTTCTGCAGTAGAACGGCAAATGCAAAAAAAGAAGTCCAGAGATCCATCCTTACGCCACGTGCCTTTTCCCGGTTTTCCGGTTCACGTAGCGTGTTCCTGCGTATGTAAGTACTTCAGTGATCATCTCCTGTGCATGCTGCACTGCACCGACGCCGTGCAACCTGACAACCACGTGCTCAGATCTTGGCGCTTATGTTATTGTATTATTAACTGATCTGGAAGAATATGGACAGAACATTTGAATCATTAGCATATTCATTGTGACCCATTCAGCGCAATCCCCGAAGTACGGAAAGAACAGTCCGAAGGAGCTGAATTATTGCCTGATTGGGGGCCGAAGGACCACCTCCTAGGCGCCCAAGGATCGCCTCCTAAGCGATGAAGGATCACCTAGGCAATGAGGCTGAGCTAATTCGAGGGGATCCTCGACAGTTCGGTGATCATATTCTCGACAACTCCTTTAGTGGAGGTTTGATGGGCTGATGTCCGAGTCGGCATCCGATGGTATGGGTCTGAGGATGCGGTTCTAAGTTGTGAGCTCTCTTGGGGGGGTAACTACTGCTCAATACAAAACCTTGGAATGGAATGGCGAAAGATGTAAATATGGAGCGAATCTCTTGCAATCTATATCCCGCCTCCATGTCAATCACAAGGTCTTGCTTCGAGCTACCTGAGGAAGAAGGCAAACTTCTATTCATTCATTTTTTTCCTGTCGGTTATCCCAGATATAGCAAAGATGCGGTCCTCCCTTGCGACACTGGCCGCCACCATTCTGGGAACAGTAGCAGCCTCTAATTCCGAGAACAAGACCACAACTAGTTATGTCATCGTCGGTGGTGGCCCGGCTGGCCTAGTCCTTGCGGATCGGCTTTCACAAAGCGGACGTCACCAGGTGACCTTGCTCGAGGCTGGTCCAGACACGATTAACAACGAGCTGCTTCAAGGTATGACGACAATCCTTTTAACGTTGCAGCTTCCCATGAAATCGAGCTCACATTGTCTCAAACTATAGTCCCTTCTCAGTACCCGCTCGGTGGCGCCGGCAGTACTTGGAACTTCACGGCAGCCCCAGACCCAAACTTGGGGGGTGTCACGACAAACCTGGCCCAAGGATGGGGTCTTGGGGGAGGGACCGCTGTCAACGGCATGGCTTACTGCCGTGGAGCCTCCTCGGTGTTTGACGCTTGGGCTGAAGCGTCGGGCAACTCGGGGTTGGCCTGGAACTCGATTTTCCAGGACTTTCTCGAGGTGAGTCACTACACGGAGACTTTCGACGCAGACTACGAACAGGTGGTCAACAAGACCGCCTACGGCAACGGTGAAGTAGAGATTAGCCGCACCAGCGGCGTGATGGGCTTTGAAGAGCCCTTCAGTACGGCTGTGGAGGCGGAGCTCGGCTTGCAACAGGTCGACTTGAATGATGGCACCGGACTTGGTCTCGACAGAGGCCTTGCTTCCATCTCTGCTCTGGAACGGAGGAGGTCGTATTCTCGGAACAAATTTGGTGTCAGCGCGATGGGACGAGAGAATGTCAAGATCATTCCTAATGCATGGGTGACAAAGATCAACTTCAAGGGCAAGACTGCCACGGGCGTTGAGTACGTCTTGGACGGCCAGAAGCAAACAATCAACGCGGACGAGGTGATTGTCAGTGCTGGTGCTATCAACAGCCCCAGATTACTGCAGCTCTCTGGTGTTGGGCCTCAGGCGCAGCTGTCCGAGGTTGGCATCGACGTGGTCCTCGATAGCCCCGAGGTTGGCCGCAACCTACGCGACCACCCCTTCGCCGTCACCGAGCTCCTGGTTACCCCAGACATCACGACCCTGTTTCAGTGGCTCAGCAACACCACCGTGTCTGCCCTCGCTGAAGACCAGTACGCCACCAACCGCAGCGGGCCTCTGGGCTGGAATAACGGGTTTGTTTACGGCACCTTCCGGGTGCCCGACGACGAGTTTGCCAGTGTCGAAAACGCCACACATTACACCAATCTCCCCGCGGATCGTCCGCACTTGTTGATCGAGTTCAGCGGCGTCCCGTTTATCGCGGCCAATGCCAGTGCAGTGACGGTCTTTGTTGCCTTGGTGCAACCCGAGTACACCGGAAGCGTCGAGCTGAGCTCGGACAACTACACCGACCACCCTGTCATCAACACGAATTACTACGGCACCGACGCAGACAAGACGGCCATCATCTACGGGTACAAGAAGCTTCGTGAGATCATCGGACACGACTCCATCAAGAGCAAGACTGTCGGCGAGCTGTATCCAGGCTTCCCGCTCGACTCAGATGAGGCCATCTGGAAGGCGATTCAGGGCGGGACATTCTCCTTCTCGCACCCGGTAGGCTCTGTCGCCCTCGGAAAAGTGCTTGATGAGCGTTGGCGGATCAAGGGCCTGGAGAATATCCGTGTCGTCGATTCCAGCTCGTTTCCCTTCCCGACTGCCTGCCATCCACAGTCTGCGGTTTACGCGTTGGCCAACCGGGCGGCCAAGGATATTCTCAGTGATGACGAGAAGGCATAAGTCGTCATAGCTTTTGCTGACGGGTATCACACAGTTAATTCTTTTTTCTTTTTTTTATTCTCCCTTGTTGAAGTCGTAGGATACACTTTGCTTAAGGCGTGACGGACAAACTTTGAAATAGAGATTGGCAATGTACCTACATTTGCAAGTAGCCCAAGGTTTTCACGGCACAATATATTTAAAGCGCAACTTCGTCCACCCCTGTATCTACTTATCTAGGTACCAGGGTAGGTAGGTGAATAATAATGAAAGAGAACGCTGTAACAGTTAATGGGTTTATGTTCCTATAACGTGGATGCCCCCTAAGTACTAACTATTATACAACTATAAAGTGTAGTTAATAACTATAAAGTATATTTAAGTAACGGTTAAATATAAACTTATAATAGTATATAGGTTAACAACTATAATATATAGTTATTAACTATAATATATAGTTATTAACTATAATATATAGTTATTAACTATAATATATAGTTATTAACTATAATATATAGTTATTAACTATAATATATAGTTATTAACTATAATATATA
>MAVT02000864.1:0-20108 GCA_001702395.2 Diaporthe helianthi | reverse complement strand
GGAATAAGGTAGTATATACCCCTTTATAAAGCGAGAATAGGCCTAAATATAGAGACGTTGAAGTCTTTGTATATAGCCTATAGGCTTAAGAGGCGTCTAATGGCGAAGACGCCTAATAGAAGAGTAGTAGGGGGAAGGGGGGGGGGAGGCGGAAAAATACAGTTGTGGCCGAAGCCTTACTTTACTAACGCAACTTAAATAATATAAATAGTTAGTGTGTTAAGTTTCGTTTATAATATATTTATTAGAAATAATAAGTAAAGTTTTTAGCTTAGACTTTCTTTATAAGGTTCTTTTAAATAGTACGTTTTTATTTTAAGTTTTACCCTATAATTATTTTACTACCTTTAACTTAAAAGTACTATAGTAAATTAGCTCTTAGGCTATTTATTTTATTTATTCTAGTTAGTACTATTATTAGAAGTAATACTCTATACCCTCGTTTCTAGTAGTATAAAGCTATAGCTATATACTTAAATAGGCTTTTTAATATTATATTTTTTTATAAATACTAAATCTTTAAGCGTTTACTAATAAATACTATTTAAAAAAACTATATACCTTTAGATTCTTTATAAATTAAGAGTTAAACTACTAAACCTATAATTAATAGGTCTTTTACTTTATATATAGAAAATGTAGAAAGACTTTATATATTATTAAGAAAGATAAATATCTAGTATAACTTTATAAAAGATATATTATTAGCCTAGCTTAGTAAAACTTAAAGAGTAGAACTTTATATAACGTAGTATAATAAGAAGTTTAATATGTGAAATAAATAGTTAAAAGATAAGTTACTATATAAACGTAACCCTACCTATCTCTTATAGGGCTAAAAAACCGCTACATTTTAGACTAAATAGAATATGCACTGTGTGATGTACAACATGACAAGGCTAGATTCATATGAAAAATATTGAAGCGTAATTTACCAGGTTCAAAGTTCAGTGCTCTTGGCTCTATTCATTCTGTGCACACGACTTGAGCGTTGAAGATGCGTCTCCATTTAGTATTGGAGTTTGTGGTTTCTATCCCGCTCCCTCTGCAGAAGCCAAGCCATACCGTCAAGTGTCATCGTCTTCAGTTCACCAGTGTGAGCATCTGGCACTGGAAACGTGACCCACGAAACGTGCCCGATATCCTTGACAACATCGAGGCGTGTCTCAGCAACACCCGTCTGACTCAAGACCTTGGCATAGACAACGGCGTCGTCCCGAAGACAGTCCAGCTCGCCGGCCTGCAGTTGCACTCGCGGCAGATGGTAGCCTTTGATGCTGCTCATGTCCAGGTTTAGTGGAGTAAACCACGCAGAGTCGAAGTTATCCGGTTGCGAGAGCCATGTCACAGCCTCCCACGCGCTGTTCATCGGCGCCGGGAACGGGTGCTCTGGGGCGACCTTGTAGGTCGGGCAGGCGACGATGGCACCGAGGAGGGCGGCGAAGCCCCGGGCTGGAGCAAGCATCATCTCAGGTACTCCTCCGGGCCACCCGCCGCCGAACAACAGGACGATGAGAGGGTAGCCCTTACCCTCCGGCGCGGGACTCGCTGGCTGGGTGATGACTGTGCGGGTGGCCGCTGCTTGACCCGTAGCCCCTCACGTTATTTATAAAAAGGGAGATTCGCACACCCTTTTTCAGAGGTTACACACCTTTTTCTAACTAAGCTAGCTACAACTAATCAGCGACCACCATTCAACTTCGTTATACTACCTACTAGAGTGCTTTTTATTACCTAGGGGCCTCTACTTTACTAGTCCCCCCTTACAAGCGGCTAGTGAAGGGGCTCCTAAACTTTTAGCCTTCGGCCAGGGACTAGAGGGGCTCTACCTAGGAGAGTTATACAATTAGTCAGCGCTCTAGTAGGCTACCTCGCCTACGCTTAGGTCGCTTCGCTCCAACGGCCTAACTTCTACCAGCGTAAGGCTAGAGAGAAGAAGAAGTTAAAAGATCTTAAGTACTATATTAGTTTATATACTTACGTTGATGCAATATATAGTGGGCCCCTAGTGAAAAAAAATTCGTGTACATAGGGCTATATAATTAGTTAGAAAAAGGTGTGCGACCTTTGAAAAAGGGTGTGCGAATCTCCGTTATTGGCTTAGCTCGGCCGCAACGGTTGCACTAGATAGTCCAAGGCCCTATGTACCTAAGTACCTACCTAGGTACCTAGGTACCTAGGTACATACCTAGGTAAAGTGCAGGCAGCAGAACCACTCCAAGAGAATTAGAGACAATTGAGAACTTTAGAATGTCAAGTAGGTCAATAAGGGAAGGGCTAGTGGGTGATCGTCCCCGATCTTTCCGTTTTGCCATGCTCTGATCGGCAGGGCCAACATTTGAACGATTTCTCCACCTGCATCATCGTGCATCCTAGTAGTGCTATGACGGCATACAGCGTCACCCCGACTCTGACTGCGGTCCGCAAGAGGGGGGGGACTGATATCAAGGAATCACTCACCTCTCAAGGCCTCCAGGTTCTAGAGCTGGGCAGGTGAGGCAACGGGTCTCAACTGGTACTTAGTCGCGACCTAGTAGATGCCTGTTCTCCGAGGTCTTGTCCCGCGATGTTATCTTTCCCACTGTTTGTGCAACCGGTGTAATTAACATTAGAACCGTCACAATGGAGAAGCGATCCAAGTGGAAACTTTTCTCAAAGGACAAAAGCAAGAGTCCTACAGATGAACCTGGTTTCAGTCCACCGCAGGAGAATAGACTGGCTGTCCCTGACGCCAGTAATTCAGAGACCACGAACTCATTGACCACTGAGGGTAGTTCCAACGCATCCGCAACATTAATAACCCCGTCCTCAAACAACACATCAAACTCTGGGCAGGTCAATGGCGACAGTAATCTTGGTATGACGGCAAATGGACCAGGAAGCCAAGTTCAGGACCCAGCCGCGCACTCGAGCTTGCAGAACAACCCCACCATCAAACGTGAAACTCACACCAACACAAACACAGGCCAGACTGTGACCACGACAACCACCACGACAACCACCACCACCACGGTGACTGGTCCGAATGGAACCACAGTCGTACAGGAGCCTCGAGTAGGCGCCACCGAGCTACCGGCGGCCAGTACTCCAGGGTCTGATTACCAACCCACGCCCGCGCCCACTCCCAACGAAACCGGACTCCGACCTGCTCCATTATCAATACCTCCACGGCCGCCCAAAGAGGCCATGGAACCAGCTCCTAGGAAGAGTTCAGAAACACCCGGTCGCCGAATTATCCCACCTCGCGAGCCTCTCACATCACCTTCCGCACCAGGCGTGTACGACTCCATCGCGACACCGCCAGTGCCCGAGCGTAGTACGAACAGGCATGGTGTTGCACAAAACTTCTCATATCCGGGGAGGAATGATTCGCCACCAGACAACTATTTCGGAGACGCACCCAAAGAGCCTCGTTCCACCTTGGATAGCCTCAAAACGGCCGCCGTGGGTCTTCACGTACGTACCCTCATATTCCAATGTGCTTGGAAATTTGGAGGTTATACTATACTGACAACTCCAAGGGGGTTGGGGAAACGCTCCGAGGGACACTCAACGACACAGTAGACCGCCGTTTCGGCAATAACCAGCAAGCACGAGACAAGAATCAGGCCGCGATCGAGGCTGGAAAGTTCGAGATAGAGCAACGGCGCCTCTACCAGCCCTATTGGGCGGAGGACGGGCGACAGGCTGAGGAGCAGCAGGAGAGAGCCCTGGAGCAACACCAACATCTCCAGCCGGGGTCCGCCACAAAGACAGCGGATGGTGCAGATCGCGCTAGCTGGGGAACGTTCGGTGCCCCTGATAGAGACACCGGAGCGAGCAACAGGCTTGGGAAGCTATTTGGAAAGACTACGTCGCACGTGTCAGCGGACAGACCTGCGCAGGTTGAGCCACCCAAAGAGAGGGCTAGACTTCGTAAGAGGAGCAGTTCCGCGCTAGGCGTGGTTCAGGAGTAAGAATTCTTGTTCAGGTGGTAGTTTATTGAATCAAGGCGTCTGTGTGTAACCCTGGAGACTCTTTGCTGGCCTGGAAACGCAAACGGACCTGGGTCGATGGTGGTTATTAGCACTGAGGGACGGCTTCCGCAGGCTTTGTTCGGCCGGCTGCTAAAGCATGAGTACCTAGGTAAATACGATTAAAAACGGCAGCTAAGTCACAAGTATAATGTTGTACAAGCTACTCTACAGGTGCTTGTGTGATGTCTGTGGACTAGCAACTTCTTCGCCGAAGAGTGTCCAAATTGCACAACATCCTGTCTATTGTTGTCCGTTATAATCACGTACCCACTGTACCCTACCCTTTATGCAGGGGTTAATATTAATCAAAATTACTCATGCTGCGCCTGCCAGTATGTTGCAAATACTATTGAAAGTTATTTAGTTAGAATATAAATTCTTAGTTACATACCTACTTATGTAAGTATATGATGCTTTAGAGGTGACTATACCTTATTCTTCCTTTCAACTATCCATCTTGGGAGCGATCATTGATGCTTCCAAGGTTGTCTGTGTGGCACAAGGCTGAGGCCACGTGCCAGCAGAGACAGTCTTCAAATGTTTTGACACTGTGGTTTTTCTCGAACGATGGTCTTTAAGCATTTACCACTTGTTATTACATAACAAAGAGACATCAATTTATCTTCATCTAACGCTAATCATAAATCTACATATCTATATCAAGTTACGAACCGGGGCACACATGCACTCGCCTTTTGCGTTGGCAGTGGTACTTAGCTGCAAGCCACCAATAGCCATGTGACCAGGCTACCGAATAGCTAACTGCGAGACTCCCACGTCAAGAGGTTATGTACAGGAAATAATGAAATATTCTTCCGTCAACAACAAAAAGTCCAAAAAAAATCAACCAACCAATTGAGTTGGAAACAGATCAAATCAGATCATTTACACTTCGCCAGGAGCCTTGATGTTCATGGGAGCGTCCTGGATGTTGGTGGTATCGATGCCCATCTGGTGGTCACTGTTAGCTACTTGCTGCAAATACAAAGTGAAAGAAAGCGGGTCCACGAAAATAGGAGAATGGTACTAACAGTGATGTATGCAATCATGCCATTCTTGGGATCAACGCCGTCGGCGGGGATCACGTCGAAGACGGGGTTCCAGCCGTTCTCCAGGCCGTCTGGGAAGAACTGGTCCACATCGTTGGTGACGCGAGGGGTCTGGGTGTGGCTCGCGTAGGGCTGCAGGGCCATCATCTCGGCCGAGAGCGCCTCGTCAAAGTAGAGCTGACCGGTGCTGACGAGGTTTCCGGAGCTGATGGTGCCGTTGGGGAAGAGAGTGTAGTCCGTGTACACCTGGCTGTGGATGTGGAGACTGCGGCCGGCATAGAAACCCGGGAAGACGGTCTTCATCTCCATGACACCCTCGGAGTCGGTCGGGTACATACCGCGCAGGAACGTGGTGTTGTCGGTGTGAATGTCAGTCACTCCGTAAACCATGTCCGCCCTGGTCATGTTGAGGCTGGTCAGGAGATCGCCAAAAACCAGGTTGGGATCCAAAGCGGTGAAGGACGAGTAGGAACCCGTGGCATTGGCGTGCCACAGGCTCACCATGACGTCCGGCAGCGGCTCGCAAGTGGCCATGTCGAGAACACCAATGTCCATGATGAGAGGGACACCTGGCTGATCCTCACTCATCTAAAAAAAAAAAAAAGGGTTACCTCACGTCAGTTTTTGCTACCAAAGTATTCATTCCCATGTATGGTGCGAGACAAGATGGCAGAATGTGAAATGCACTCACATCGGTCCTCAGGAGCTCAGACTGGGGCCAGACATAAGGCCCTTGAATGATATCTGGCACCTGGATGCAGGTTGTGTTCTGAATAACGTCGTAGTAGGGCTGTGCCTCGGGGATGGGCGTGTTAGACCAATCGATCTGACGTTTCGCCATGCGCTTTGCGTGGCGCTTCTTGTTGAGTTTGGCAATGTTGGGCTCGCATCGCTTGGCCAGTGCGGATCTACGTTCGATCTCACGGCGAGTCAAACGTTCCTCGGGATGAGCCAGGGCGAGCCCAGACAGAAGGCCGGCAGAAGCGACGATGGTGGTGAACTTCATCTTGGAAGAGAGTAAAGAATGTCAAGTGGGAGACAGGGAATGCAAGTTGGGAAAGTGACAGACAGCCTCTTATCTAACGAAGGAGGAGATGGTAGCTTTGAAAGGGCGAGAGTGGATTGGAGTTCTTTTCGTTGATCTTCATACCGTGGACTTGTCGGCGCCTTTATATGCGTATTGTTACACATGGACGGTGACGATAAAGTACTTAGTTGGCTACCGAGGTAGGTATGCTCGTGGGCCAAAAGATCGACACCACTGCCGACACCACCCCTGCCCCATGATCTACAAGGTAAACGCAAGGGTGTATCTCGAGTATTCTCCAGGATGAATACTCCTGGCTGACTCGGAATTGCTAAGCTTGGAATGTGACGAAAGCTGACCCAGTGGCAGCGGCCGGTTAGGGGTTTAGCCGCCTGTGTTGCCACATATTGTTACCTAGGTACCGTTTATCTTACCCTTCATCTACACGTACAGTCAATGCAAGCCAGGAAGAGGTATCCCACACATACCCACCCCCCCCGGACCTGATAATGAGCCCATCTATGCCTAGCTAGGCAGGCAGGAAACATTTCCTTCAAGGTTTCAAGAAAGAATACCAGTATACAAGGAGTCACTGCAGACAGGAATATCAACATTGACCAGGGCAGTCGACAGTTTACAGGTGTGACGCGTCAGTCTTCCAATGGAAACCCTCGAATTTGAAATGTAGCCCGGTCTCAATCAGCGTTTGGTGGAGATGTACGCGTAAGATGCGTGGAATGCTTGGTAGAGTCCATGGAGTTTGCGCCGGTTGTTCCCCAGGGGTGATAAGTAAGGGGTAGGGCCAAGACAAGATATACCGGTATTCCAAAGCGGATACCGCATGGCACCAAGTGGTGGGGATCGGCACGCAGAGAATATTTTTGAGTGGGCTCGGCCTAGATTGCCTTTTCGAACATGTCCCAGGGGTCGGGTAGCTACCCTACAGTTGACAGGCGCAAGGCTGTTTGTTTGCAAGACCAAACAAACGTTGTGAATTCTGATATCAATATCAAGAGCGGATACGTGGGCGGAGGGAGTACCTGTGTATGACTACTTACAGATTACAGTACCTACCTACTTGAGTACCCTACTCCGTATTTACTCAGAGCTGGGATTCTGACATTTGAAGATGATATGGCCACCTGGGCGGGCAGGAAGAATCTTCACCCTCTAGCACACATCAATGTGCAACTTGAGAACTTTGAAGGCCCACCGAGCGGGCGCAGCGGCGAGGGCCATGACCTCCAACACTTGAACGACTTTAGAACAGAAATTTAAAATGCCGTACATGGACTTCAGGAAGCTCGACTGCAAGCAAACCTTCCAAGGTTCAGATGTTAAGCTTGAGTGCTTGGACATCTGGAAACTAAGTAACTACTTAAGTACGGAGTACTGTATTACAGTATTCACACGTGCAAACCAAACTCTGCAGGTACCGGCTGGCACACATGGTGCACCTCACCTGAGCAGCTTCACTCGTCTGAAGTGCTGTTTGTGGACGGACCGACCCGCCATACCCCGCCGTTGACGTGTCTACCCTAGACCTCCTGTCTGCAAGACCTCCTGGGCTGAGTTGAGATTTTTGTGTGCCTGGCACCTGCAGGCTGCATCATCCAACGGCCCCACACCTCCGGCGGCCCCATATCTTAATCGGTGCATTTGGCACACGCTACTCCTTTTCCCGATTAAGCATGAAAATAGAGAAGGCATGTCTTTCGAAATTGGAAAACGCCAAGAAGTGGCCCAACCGCTGCATAAAGATTGTTCCATCATCAACGGCTCCCCGGAGACGGCCGCTGATCCGGTTCTAAGTTTTTGAAATAGAGCGCCGAGTGTGACGTCCCGTTATTGCATTCTATGCGCTCGCAAGCACGAAAATTGAATACCCTACCTACCTGGTAGGGTATCCGCCCGGAACGACCGCTGGCCACATAACAGGTCTAGCCACACACGAGTCACAAGGTACGTCTTCTATTCGAAAGACGTCTTGGCTGGCTGGCTTATAAGAGGGGTCTTGGCTGGTTAAGAGGTCTCAAGAAAAAGCCAAGTCTTCATTGTTCAAATGTTTAAATTCTAGATCTTAAGCTTTTGCTTCGGCATAAAGACTGGCCCGACATAGATTTCTTTGCTTGTTTCTCTGGCGCTACCTAAGTAGGAATTCTTTGATTACTTTGCTTCCTTCCTTCCTCAAGTGCTCCTAGCCTCCCTGCCTAACTCTTTTCCCTTTAATACCTAGGTAGGCGTTTTACAAATATACATAACAGTAAGGTGTCATCCCCATAGGGTCAGCTGTTTCGCCAACCGTGATAGAGTCCCCAATGGCGCCGAAAGTCATGACTGTGGAGTTGTCTACCTCCGGGGTCATGCCTGGTGGGTTGAAAATGGTGCTGGTCCCATTGAAAGTGTACCTCAGTTCTGGGTGATAGTCCTGCCAGGTCGCCCACAGGCGATCGATCTGCGAGTGGTGCAGGAAAAAGGCCGGGTCCTGCGGGCTGCCAAAGAAGTCGGACATTGTCCCACCCACCGCGAAGTGACCGCCGCCGTGAATGCCTTGGGCGAGGAAGCCGTTCAGCAAGCCTGCACCATTGAGCCACCGCAGCACTGTGGTGATATCTGGGGAGGCAAGAAGAGAGTTAATGTTGGACTGGTTGTTGTTTGCTTCGAGGGGCTCGTTCCGGAACTGGCGTTGGATACATTGGGGCTTCGATTCCTGCCAGTTGGACGGCTGGGTGACGTTCAAGGTCACTATCGAGGTGAACGGCCCAAAGTTGATGGTGGAGTGCGAGAAGGGGCCTGTTTCTACGCACAGGTCGGTGGCTCGGCCGTTGCTCCCCAGTGAAGTGTGACTACCGTCAAAGATGGGGCTGTCTGCCAGGCTTGGGTAGAGCGGATAGTCCCAGTAAGGTACCCCAAGTGACTTTGGATACCCACAGTCCTTCTGGAGAGCTTGCTCGAGTAGATGGAGGAAATGACGGTGCCAAGGGAGCAGAAGACCCGAGAAGTGGATATTGAGCGTCTGGTCAATGTGAGTTGCTGTGAAGTCAAGCCACCGGCTGGTTGCGCCCGGTACGACCCCGGCTGGGTATTGAGAAGGCAACCGCATCAAACACCGGACTCCATGAATGTAAGATAGCTTCTCGTGGTCACTCATGCTGCCATACTCCTTGCGTTGTATAGCAGTGCCCACTGTGCACTTCGCAGGCGGCTTGTACTCCATTGCGCGAATATGCTGAGCTTCTGCTGCATGGGCAACCGCAACTAGACCCGTCAGGGATAATACTGGCTTCATCATGAAGTCAAATCAACTTTTTTTTTATTGCAATAAGGAGATCATCTTGATCCAAACTATTTTACACCATGTGGCCAAGAGACTTTTTATAGGTGACTGTCGTCCTGAGAGCCACTGAGGTTGTGCATGTGTACATGTAGTGTGTATACATATGTATATTGCCTACAATTAAGTAGTACATGCCTAGGTAAGTACGTAGGTACATCCGGATGGCTTGGCAGGGAAGGCTTGCAGAGATGGCATGATGGGCGCATGTGCCGGGATCTTTCGGACTTCCGGGCTGTGCCGCGGCCGCAGTGGAAGAAACATAGTCACCTACTCAGGGGTGCAGTATAGCTATGGTACTGGCCAGATTTTAAATTGAGCAACTCGCCATTTACACCTGCATTTGCAGCACCAAAATCATGTGAAAGCTCTGAAAACTCGGGCATAGCCTACACGCCCCTCCTTTATCCGATTTCTTCACCGTAACCAGTCTTTCAACCTAAGTATGGCTACATTGCCAGGTCGAGAGTCAATCCTGACGAAGACACAACAGGAAAATGGAGGAAAATGGAGTGGTCACATCTGTCACACTAGACGAAAGGGAGAAGTGGCGCACGAAAATCTTCGTAAAGGCCCAAGGCCGTCATATTCTGGGCCCAGAAACCCCCCCTCTCTTTTCTCCCTGTGTGAACGTGTATCCGTGCTGCCGGGTCTAAGAATGGCATACTTGGGTGTCACTGCTTGGCTAAACATACTATTTGGATGAGGTTGTCTCAGACACACAAAATGAATTTGCCACTTCCAATGTACAGTGATCTGAGTCGTTGCGGTAATCGAGCTGTATCTGCCCTTCCGACCCTACTATTGATCCCGAAAGTCCTCGTAAACCTTGGAAATTACGCCCGAAAACGTGGCCTCCGTCTTCCTCCGAATGATTTTCCCGATGGGCGTTCGAGAGAAGGACGCATGTGGTACCAACGCTACGTGTGTCCGTGTGGTAGTTGCACGTGCCGGCATGTTGGCGTTGGCTGGCTTCATGACAGAATTCCCAAAATTCTTCGTCAAGAGCAGTGGTAGGATGGGCACTTTCGGCGATTTCGACCAAGCGAGGCGTTGTCGGCGTTGATTACCCACACATGCAATCATAACGCCCGCCATCTTCGGATGGGCGCTGATTGTCCTCTCAATCGGCCCTGGGTGCTGGTATGTACCAGTGACAAAGTACGGATTTTAAAGTGATACGTCCTGGGGCTTTTGAGAACGTGACGAGTGGGGGGACTAGTAAAAGGACTGGAGAAGAACATTGAATGGTACTGCTCAAGTGACGATGTTCAATGCCGTAGAAAAGGTGAACGTGTCGTTTGTGCAACCGACGAATTTAAAGACAAATTTGGATTTATTGGATTTAGATGAGGTGTGACCAAGTCTCCATGCTGATATTCCGGATACGGAAGCTTTGTGTTCTCTGGCGTGGCGCCCTGTCGTACGCACGCTCGCATAGGGGGCTGTATCATGATCTATGGTGAGCACTATCTCGTATAGATCCTTTTGTGAACCGTGCTCATCAAATAAATCAGCATCCGACTTCCGAGACTCAATAACGGTATTGCATGGTATCAAAGTAGACATAGGGCCAGTCCTCGTTGTCTCCCTTCACACATGTGCATTGCCTGCAGCCATGGCCTCAGTGCAGCCCCAACCACGCAGTGTGACCGCCAGCCATTTCCTCCCCGTGAAACGTCGTTGGATCTTTGAAGCCGGTATAGAAATTGCGATTGTCACACGACCATTCGACACTTACCTGAATATGGGTGTTTTTCGCCCAAGCAAGGGGTTGCCAGCCGATAGCACGCGCGGCTGAAGGCACGAGGTCAACTGGTATCAGCCACCTCGTAACGCAATGTGACTTTTGAACTGGTGAAACTTACCGCCCCAAACTAACATGGACTCAAATGGTCTGATGTATCGCTCTGGATTAGGCTTGCAAGCGACATCTTCCATCATCCAAGGCGTCAGGGCGGCCTTGTTACCTTGGCAACCCCCAAATACTCGCGCATGTCGTCGGTGGTAATGGCTCGGTGTCTGAAGCTAGGAAAGAACTTGGCTTCCCCGGACATGCTCATCGGGAGGGCGCAGGTAGCTGACATTGCATGAAATAGCGCTGACGTGAGCAGAAACCTCGTCCCATTGCCAGGGTTACATGAGATCAATAAAGTGATCGCGTCCGTATTAGACATCAGGGAGAAACTGGGATAAATAGGTCCACACATTGCCGTAGAAGAGGTGCCTGTATTCAACGGGCTTCAGATGCTCTGTTGTGCCACTACATTAAATCCCCACCAGCCAGTCACGGTGTACCCTACCTAGGTAGGATACTTAAGGAACGCTTGCCCAAGGAAACTGACCAAGAATGAAGAACCATATAACATTTGAAGGCTCAAGCTTGCCATCCTCCCATGTCCGCCGGATATGACCTCAGAATATCGTCAACCAGGGCGCCGTTGGCTGATAGCAGTGCAACACTTTCGGTCTTGCGCATCAAAGAAGCCTGGACGTGGGTGCTCCTAAGCGGAGAGCAGAGCTTAATAGGACCCTGTAGTCGTCTGTTTTTACTGCCATCTGGAAGATGTGATACCTCACATCAGGCATGCCTAGATAAACAAAGGTCTCCAAATTCGACGACGCGGCCTCGATGGCATGTGACACCACGTTGTGAGCATTGGCTAGAGGCGCGAAAGTAACATCCTCAAAGCCCTGCGCCAGGTTCCAGTCGTCCACAGGGAGTGATGCCCAAGGTCGTTGCGGCTCCCGACTTGTTATCTCGTCTACAGCTATAGGAAGCAGTTGAGGAGCTTCTTGCAGTACCCAAGGGTAGGTACCCTTTGGGAAGTCTCGGGGAGGTTTTGGGCCACATCTGTGGTTATCGACTTGGCCGATTTCACGTGTCCCAGCCACGGTGATTCCGATCGCTTACTTTATGATAATTTCTGATATCACATAAAATTATACAAAGACGTGTGGGGTCCCCTTGAAAAGTCACGTTACAAAATTCGAGCAGCCGGGGATGGGCAATTTGATTCAGCTGGCCCAATGTGGTGCACCTGCACCCGAGAGTGTGGATGGAGTTGAAGTTCCTAGAGATCCGAACCGTTCTAAAGGGTACAGCCCAGGCCAGAAAATTTCCGGGTTAGGAAGGTCTGTTGGTCTTAATTTCGATCCTCTGTTTATGAGAATCCTTGCAAATACTGTGCCTCTTATAGCGAGAATCAGCTCAGACGGACATTGGGAGGCTCGGTAAAAACAAACCAAAGTTATTGCAACGCGAGGTCCAAGGTCACTTCGACTAAGCTGAGTTTCTACAAGACTTTTAGGAGCACGTGTTCATAAACTTAGAAGGCAAATCCCTTCGATGTCTGTCCACATCTTCTCCTCTCTGTATGCAAGCCGTCTTCCCCACCACGACGTACTGTCGTCTCATTGGTAGGCTCATTGTTGCAGGGAAAGCGATGAAACTATGACACGGCCAGCAAGAATGACTGAAACTGAATGCCCTAAATAGGGTAGGATGACTTGGTTTGTGTTCAATGTTCCCCGATGCGACACCACGCGTTAGGCCGTGGAGCTTCCAGCCTACCGTAACTTTATAGATGCCTTGGTGCGCGCACGTTCTACCACTGCTATGGGAAAGCGCCGTTGGACAAGTGCATCGTTGAATCAAGTGCAATTGGGTTTTTTTTCTTTTCGCATATGGATACCTTGATCCTGCAACTTGTTCGTCTTTGCGAGATTCTCCAGGTTGTTCAAAACGGGGTTGATATTGCATCACTACTAGCATATAAGGAAAGATTCCCCAGCATCATGGGTTCCATTCAGTGATAATGCATTGGTATCTGTCTTGTTTGCATCTCGTGTTGCCCACAATGTCTTCAGGCAGCTACATGGCCAAGCTCGCTCGAACTGCTCTGCTCCCAGGGATGTTGTTTCTCAACCTGCCGTATCAAGCCCTCATGCTTAGGGCTTCTAGGTTTGATGCTTGCCTGAAATGGCTCAGCGTGACTGAGAATGCCTGCTGAGAATTTGGCAGCCGGCTCCATCTCGTTCCCAGCGTCATCCCGCAATTTTGAAATCTGCAGCAACATGAGTTAGCTATCAAATCCTCAAGAAGTACCTAGGCACCTACCAACTTAAGTAGGTAGGTAGCTTTGTGGGGACACAGTAGAGAACAGGGTACAAGATAGCCATAGCCTGTCTTAGTACCTGTAGCCTTTGGATGATTTGTTGTATAGGCTGAAATCGGTCTTGTTTCAATGTTGCCTTTGAATGGGTAGGTGAAGATTGTATATAGAAGCTGCTTACGTCCAACACAGCGAGCGACCGGGCAACTGTCAGCCATACGGACGCGTCCGCGAGCATCTTCCCGGGGCAAGTGCGCCTGCCGAATCCGAACACATAGTTATATGGATCTGGTGCAGGGCTAGATCCAAGAAACCGCGATGGATCAAAGACTTCCGGCTCTGCGTATACTGATGGGTCATGTGTGAACCACCTGATCGAATCATAGGTCAGTATTGCTTGCTAACTTTGCCCGACATGTGAGGGCTTTGGAGTGAGACTGGGCTCCAAGCATCTGGAGGGTGCGAAGGTACATTGAAGAAAACATCAAGATTGCATTTGGATTGGAAGCGAGCACATGGCTCGGCACTGACCAGATATTCGGAACAATTATCGCGTCCTTTGGGATCAAGTAACCTTCGTAGAGATCGTCCTCGGTGGCCAAGTGCGGGAGCCCCATGGGGGCGACCGGGTGAAAGCGAAATACCTCTTTGACAATAGCCTCAACATACTGGAGTTTTTCACGGTCCTCGGTTGTCGGTAGTCGAAGATCTCCTACCACACGGTCGATCTCCTCTCTCGCCTTGAGCTGCACTTCGGGATGTAACACCATGGCCAAGAAGAACGTAGTAATGGAACTGACCGACTGCGGCACGAATTAGCAGGCTGAACATTTGCAATCGACCTTACATGACGGTTCAAGAAACTTTACCGTGTCAGCACCACCAGTGTATAGAGACGCCGCGCTGTACTTCAAGACGTGTTCCTCTTCAGCACTCAGTTTTCCATCGGCTCTCTCGTATATCGCGGATACGTAAGATTTTTCAAACTGTTGATCGTGCATCTTCTTTCTGACAAATTGCATCGGCCTCTCTGCGAGTTCATTCAGTGTTTCTTTCCACTTGATTGCTGTCTTTTGGAAGCCGGCCCCTGGAGCCCAGCTGGGAACATGTCTCACTACAGGCCGTTAGCGGGCTGTTGAGATGGTATCGTAGATACATAACTGACAAAGTGGAATGGTGTCGACCAGCCAAGCACCAGGGACTGTAGCTGCCGAAAATTGCAATAATGCTTCGTCTGCTATGTCGACAAGCGGGTCTCGCTTGTGCGGCTCGATGGTGTAACCGTAGGCCATTTTCAGAATTATTGCTCCGGCCTCGCTAGCACAAAATGTCCTCTTAGCTCTGCCATCAATGATATCGTTTCCAAGTTACTCCACGGGGAAAGGATGGGGAAAATGCTCATACGTCCTAATATGATCCAAAAGAGCGGCAGGTTTGTTCAGAACACGAAGCAGAAAGCGATGCACCTCGACTTCTTGGAGATCGTTATAACGTGACACGCCTGCTTTTGTCCCCACCAGGGCATGAATCGGTCTTCGGTAGGCTCGCAATCGGTCATTATAGAACTGGGTCGCGAGAAGGTCTCCCCAGCCGCACATTTCGTTGCCAAAGACCAATTTCGGCCTGGAAGAATACATAGCAGAGCGCTTTTCTAGTAGCTCGAATGCCACTTGAGGCGAATTCAGCACAATAATCGTAGTTCCGAGGGCCGTGACGGAACTGATTGGTCCTGCACCGGTATTATCATTCAAGTCTGAATCAACTGCAAGTGGAGCAGTGTGTGTGGGGAAAAAAAAAGAAAAAGAAAACGTACTCACCATATCTGTCCTTGTGTTCGAGCCAAAACTCCCACTCTCGAACACCGGTCTTAGGTAAGTCGGTGATATTCCCAAATATTGGCCAAGGTTTTGGTCCCGGCGGCATTGGATACAGCTTCTTCTTTCTGACGAGGAGCAGAATCCTGACCGCCGCGTACGCGACAACTGCCAAGAGAAGGCTGCTCAGGGTATCTGTCTTGAAAAACATGGCGTAAGATTCGTCTGTGTACAGTCTGTGTACAGTTCGGGGAGAGACCTTGATCGCCCAAGAAAGCAGGCAGTTTCAATGTTGGTCACCGAGGAGAGTGTCCAGTTTGGATGACGTGGAAGTGATTAAAAACTCTGTGCGCGCGCGATTGCGACACTTGCAAGAACCCCCCTCAATCTTATTAATAAGGTGCCGGGAGACCACGTCGGCGATGATCACTGCTGCACAAGTGCTTACACCCTCAACAGCCGAGCAGCAGATTGCGAATTTTGAGTAAGCCGTGTATGACGCCAAGGAGGGACTTCAGGATGCTCCACAGCCGTTGTCACTCAATGCCTCAAGATAGTTGGCTGGACTCACTGGCCCATGCATGTGTCTGCCCAGGTGGTCTTCTTCTCCACTGCTGCTACTTGCCATCTTTTGCAAGCTTTTCAATCCCTGTGCCCATCGATGCTTCCACAATTGGCCCCTCTGTTGCTGCTGATATCGCTTCTGGCACCAGGATCTGACGGCCTTCTGCCACGTGAACCTCCTCAGGTTCCCTGGGTCTTGTTCGGCCTACTGTTCCAAACGCTCTAAGCAGTGCCGACTCCCATTGTCTCTGGATCCCTTCCTGAACGTTCCTCTGCTGTTTGAATTGAAAACTGGAATCCAGGGTTCGGAAATGCCGCACGAAGTCTCGTAGGCTATTCAAAGCCCCTATCTCAACCTTGAGCTTGAAGCTGTAGATAAAATCTTTGACTTTGATTTGCACATAGTTGTAGCCCATATATTCTAAAACTAAGAAAGAGTCAGCCCAAGTTGAAAACAAAAGTCGATTTAGGAGAAGATGATCTGAGACGTAATGACCAGGTTCAAATGTTGCAAGCCTTGGACACAATCGAATCTATTGATAGTATCCGTAGGTTCGGGATATCATCGTGACATAGTAGAGGGTCTCGAATTGTTCTGCTTACCGATCACACTCAGATCCAGACACAAGACGACCAGGTTTGCCAGCACAAGTGACCTCAGTGTGCTTTTCATTGCTGTGGTCTCTTCTGATTCCATCCTGCGTCCGTATTGCCTCAAGAAGTGCCTACACCGCCACAGGTATAGCCCGGATAGAGTGATCTCCTGCACGAAAAACACGGTTACTTCTGTTCTCTCCATGATCTCGTACGCTTTTTTCAATGACTCCGTCTGCAAAGCCTTCGATGAGACGTTTACCGAAAGGGCGCCGCTATGCATGGTCAGGCCGTTGAAGATAATCATAGTTAAGAGGAAAGTCAGGATACGGTTATCAACCCAAAGAAGGTGAAGCCGCGAGTAAAGGATGAGAGACTGGCCCGTGACCATTGGGATCCAGCCGATCGAGCCAAGCACCACCACAAACATCCCATTCTGGCCACCAAGGCTAAAGTCGATAACCTGTGCCGTCGAGCATGTAATAACGCCGAACGCGGCTGTATATGCAAGGGTGACGTTAGTCCTCAAGTGCTGCCACTGATCCCAAAGTGATGCATTCTATGTAGAACATAAAGTTCCACAACGTAAAAGACGGGAATCCGTGATGGCGAAAAGTGATGCTTACCTACTATTAAGCTCCAGAAATAGAGCGTGCGTCGGTGTCGGAATGTCCACCAAACGACGAAGACGATCTCGCAGGCGTTCCATAGTCCAATACCCGCCAGGCACGCTAATGCAAACCACAGGCCTCTGGAATTTTCCACAACCGACGTCGAGTCTCGCCTTGCCGAGTGTGATGGGCTTGGGCTTATTACAGCGCCCTGTAGCAAGTCGTGCAGAGACATGTCCCCCATGCTAAGAGCTCGAGAGGTGATAGATGTCTTGCGGGAGGGCCTCGGGCGTACTCTGAGCTCAAGTGCTGTCCTCGAGAGTGATGTGCACTATACCCGCTGCGGATGGAAGGGATTGAGCTGCTTTAAGCCACATCATAGAGCCGACATAGATTCACAAACAACGTAAAGACGCTGAACTCGAAGTGTCCAGGCTGGGGAAGCTCGCTCACCACGGCTCACTTGAAGACGGGTGGGTGGGGTGAGAGCTCACCGGCCCCTCCAAAGGCGTCTGAGCGGGCTTGGAAGGTTTGTCCCAACCGCAGACAGGGATAATACTTTGCGGCGAGCACGACAATTAAACTTTATCGCCTTTGTTGCAAGCTGGACCTGGGCCAATTGCCTCAGAGACGGGGCGTGTCGACAAGTTCTAGAAGCCAAGGTGCCCTACCAGCAACTCCATAATCCACTCCAGTGCTGTCACTGTATATCCGTGTTAGGACTGTGGTAGGACCCTACTGGGCCAAAGGTCAAACTTTAAGACGTGACGCATGACTCGGTTCACGCTGGGGAATTGATACGACTCATACATCACAATCACCCGACGCCTTCAGTGGCTAGACATCCAGGTTACATGAGACAACTGACTAAGAACCAATAAATGTGTGCTTTTCGCCCGAGTTCTGAGAGACCCTTTGCAAATGAGCGTCGGCAACTGCTCACGCGAGGGAAATCAGAGTTTGCCGTTGGTTACTCTGTCAAACAGGACCGCTGACCCTTAACGTTGAAGTGTTCCGCTTTGCACATTTGCCGCGAGGTAGTGATGGCCGGGAGCCGTGCAAGGACTCGGCATCGTAGGCACACCGGCAGAAATCCGAGATCGGCACGCATGCTCTGCCGAGACAGGCTCTGACCTACATGGTCATTGTATGGTGCGAAGATAGACTGAGGAAACTTCGAGCGTGAGATGCCTTCACTTGCATGGGATGCAACTGGCCGTATTTGTTTCGTCAAACCTCATCCAGCTGGGTCCAACCATGGGCTGGAAAGATCTTTGTTAAGCTAGAATGGCGGGCAGGACTTGTAGGGGTATCGTGTTGAGTGCTAGGCTCATTATTTCGTCGGAAGTTAGAACGTATTCAAAGTTCAGTGTTTGAACCGACACGTTATGAGCACAGTAGTCCGTCCAGACAACAAGGTCAAGAAGAACTAAGTCCTCAAAACACTTGGGGCACCTAATGGCATGACCTTCTCTTGCTAACGCCACAGCCTTTATCAGAGCTCAACCTATTCCCTTCAGTTAATCGCTTGGGCTGTGCTCGTGCCATGTGATGAAATCTGGCAAGTCGTAGCCCTCACTCTTGCACCAACCCCTTCACGCACACACATTTCTCACCAAAAGCCCATTTATTACCCCACAGTAATGATACAAAATACTACAAATACATTGCTAGTACTATCTAATACGCCTAACTTTCTTTACATAGATGGACTGAAATATAACAAGCCTTTAATATCAATAGAGTTACAGCTTATTAAAGTTCTTTAGGCTTTAGCTATAACTATATTTTTCCTCCCCCCTCCCCCCCCTTCCCCCTACCGTTCTTATATTAGACATCTTCACTATTAGATTCTTCTCTAGAAGCTTGTAGCTCTTATATAAAGACTTAAATATCTCTATATTTATAGTAGTAGTTACTCTTTAAAGGTACTTTTATCCCCCTCTACCCTTATTACTATTATTTAATGTAGTTTAAATATATTTAATAACTTTTATATCATTAATTATAAGGCTATAAATTATAAGTAAAAAAATAAGTTAATACTTCTTTATTACTTTATTCTTATTCAAATAGTTTATTTTACTTCTTTTAAGAGGGTAATAATTTTATTTATAAAATATTATTTTTTAATTAATAAGAAGTTATATTTTAGCTTTTTTAAAAAAAACTAGTATTTAGCTTAAATAGAAACTCTCAGTATTAGCTTACTTACTATATAATATTATATAATACTTTAAGTTCCTTTATATATTTATTACATTTATTAGTAATAATAAAAGAAGTTTTTAGCTTAAATTATCTTTATAAAATTCCTTTAAATAGTACTTTGTTTTTTAAAAAGACTATCTAGTCTTACTATATAACTACTTTACTATATATTAGCTCTTAAGCTACTTATAGTAATAACTCTAGTAAATACTACTATTAAAAGTAATACTTCCTAGTTTTATCTATATAATATAAGGCTATAGCTATATACTTATAAAAATAGGCTTTTTAATACTATATCTTTTATAAACGCTAGGTTTTTAAGTATTTACTACTATATAAAGGGACTATATACCTTTAGGTTATCTATAAATTAAAAATAATACTACTAAAGCTTTTTCACTACTTACTTTAAACATTATTAAGAGAACGGATACTCGTATAAGAAAAAAACGGATTATATATAAGTCTAGTATTTACTTTCACGCTATAGCTAACTAAAGCACTCTATTTAGCTTCACTTACTATATATACTACCTTAGGCTTTAGCTACAACTGTATTTTTCCCCCTCTACCCCCCCTTCCTTACTATTCTTTTATTAGGCGTCTTCGCTATTAAACGCTTCTTTAGAGGCCTATAAGCTATATATAAAGACTTTAATATCTCTATAGTTATAGTAGTAGTCGCTTTTAAGAGGTACCTTTATCCCCTTTTTCTTACCCTTTATATTATTATTTAATATAGTTTAAATATACTTAATAGTTTTTAGATC